>VMBQ01006451.1:0-56400 GCA_007657795.1 Dreissena rostriformis | reverse complement strand
TTTGGAGAATTCGAGAGATATCCTCCGTTAGTAGATTTCACAATTAACACACAGACTAAGAAATTATATTTTGAACTCGTACTTATACGTTGAAATACGCAAAAATAATCAAACATTTTACAGAGCTCACAAATGTGCGGCCATCTTCATCTCACGCATAAGCCCTCGAACCCTCGATTTACAATTATCGAGTTCTGTATATATATACTTTGAGCAAGTTATTCATATCAAATTAACAACGGCATGTCTGCCAACGCGTTTGAAACGTTTCTCACATAGTGCGCTAAGACGAATATGTGTTTTGCTTACTCAAATGGATCTTTTGATATCTCCATTTTGAAATCGTGATTTTATTTTACCTCGATATGATAGTCGGATATCAATAAATTCCTATTCTACCATGTACCAGCGACACCTACGTAATTCCATCTATATTACATTGAACCTTTACTAGCGCACAGGCCGTTAAATATCAGGAGTTGTTTATTAAAAAATAAAAGACATAATGTATATTATATTCTTATAAATCATTTATTGTTGAAACAAAAACATGTCATATGAAGTATCAATACATATACGATTTAAATAATATACACACAGTAAAAAAAAACATGCTTAGAATAGTTTGCACATGAAATATTGACAGCTTCTTATCTGTATATCGGCAATGTATTAATACAGTGCAATATTATGATGTGTTAAACACAATGATGTGTTAAACACAAAGTAAACAAATAGTCAAACATATATCCACATACAAAGAATGACATTTGCGTTGTATGAGGAAATATGAGACGACATAATAAACCAATAAACCGTAACCTTTTGGGGAATAATTAAATAATATTTAAATTCATTGATACATTTCAGCATGAAACTTTGTTGAACGATATGTGTTTCCCATTATTCTTGTGTATCGGTCAATATACATTTACATCAAAGATAAATGATCGTGGATCCCAAGGACTCCTATCATATAATATGTAAGGATCATATCAGTGATAGGGGGATTCATTCATTTTACAACTAAATCGACTTGCATTCATGTCTTCATTTGCAGCATACTTTTCAATTTTTTGTTACAAAAAACATAGACTGAATGGATTCTATTAATTTACAATGATATATTTTAACAAGCAATAATATTAAGTTTAATAACGTTATAAAAACTGCGCATTCTATGGGACGCAAGTTGAAGTATAGAAGGACTCCTTCCCACCATTTAGAGATATTTGTTATTTAAATTGTGTCTATTATCAACCATCACTGTCTATAAACGAATTTGTTTTCTTTCTTATATGTGGCTACGATTCGTCGATCAGAATTTGTAAATTGCAATTACCGGTACCTATATTAAGAACATAATGCGTATGTTAATGCACGAAGAATCGACAATTTTGATGATTTGTTTTAGTAGGATATTTGTTTGCTTTCGGGGTATTTACGTGAAATAATGTTATCAGTAAAGTGATAAAATGTAACGTTTTATTGATGAAAATCATATTCGGTGAAACTATCAAGTTTTTAAAATAAATTATTAAAACTAGCAAACAATGAAACTCCAGAAACTTTATAAGTTGAAAAAATATTGTTCTAATCAACTACTTGCCACCTTGGAACGGTAATTGAAAAGCATTGAGGGTTAAAACCAGTTGAGGGCTAGTCGAAACTCACTCTTACCGAAGAATAAATTACAAACCAATCTTTTAGTTTTAAAACGATTAGGACATTAGTTTTAAAGTTACATATATAAGTAAATATTAATAAACTTTTACCAGTATTGTCAAAATTATCAATTTATTTAAAAATCAAAGCAACAAAACTATACTAAATGAATTTTAACTGAATAATTAGTATTATTAGTAGTAGTAGTATTATGATTGTTATCATCATTATTGATGTTGATGTAGCAGTTGTTATTAATACTGATGCTAGTGTTGTTTTTTTATAATAATTTCAGCAGACCATGAGTGGAGAAAAGTATAAACAGTAGTGTAATATGAGAAGCAGTATATGAATGTAACTATAGCATATGTAGCAGCCAAAACGCAACACTCCATGGTGTTGAACGGTTACTTTCATGAATTGTATAATAGCTATTAACAATATTTACATTCACAATAAGATGTGTTTTCTCTGAACGGCCCACATACGCAGAAAACACGACGGAAGTACTGGACAAGCTACTGACCAACTACCGGAAGGAGATCCGCCCGAAACTGGGCGGTAAGTAACTATCACGACGCCAAGAGTGTTGAATACGTGTTGTTGTGTATTACGTTCCATTTGCTCTCATGTCGAGCGCATTGCTCTGAGGATTTCCGTGTAATTTACATGTTGACCCTATTCACTATGTTTGCAAAACAAAACCTTTAATTTTCAGAACAAATACATTGTGAGTCGATTTAAAGGGGATTTAATACAAATCGAATCGCATTGCGTTGATTTTATTTTCTCGATGACCGAAGTAGAACATGATCTTCGTATGTTATTTGGAAAACAATCGCAGCGAATAGAAGATTCGCGGCGGCTAACAATGTTCCAATATTCTACTGACTTGGATAACGATATGATCATTAAGAATAAAGATGAATACAAAGGAACAAGCATGCAGACAAAGCGAATAATATGTATATGCCTTGGTTCAGCCAAAATGTAGGAAAATTCAAGACTTTTGTTTATGTTCTTAAAAGGTTAGAGACATTGGAAGAATGACGTTAATTAAAATTAAAAGATTTAATTGAACATGACTCTGATAAAAATGTTCACTTTCCATGTGGTGTAATCACAAAATCATTTACTTTCATACCCAGAAGGAAAACTGCATTTACAAAAAGTTACTCAAAATGTTTTAACTGGCAAAACGTCAATGTATCATATGTGTGAGAGTTTTGAACGACCAACTAAATCATCATTTAATTAATTAGTAGTAAAAGTATAAAACAAAATGCAGAAAAATAGATATCAGTTGGAAATAAGTGGAAATGAAACTCGTGTTTTGTTCAAGAACAGGATCGGAATCGACACTTTATGCTGAAAATATAATAACCCGATCAAAAAAAGTATTTTATGGTTTGTATATTTCCTGCAAAATGTGTCCTTGCGTTAAATATTCTTGAAAGAATATACTTTTATCCATCTATCTGCGTTGTCCAGTTTCAAACGGGTAACAACATAGCTGTATGGACAGTCGAAGACAGATAAGATCTGAAAAAATAAAGAAATTAGTTTTCCCACCCATAGAGAAGAGTGTGACTTTATTTATGTCATCTCTCCTTTCTTATTTTTTTAATGTTATGCATTGCGCCTTGTTTCATAACGCGGTGTCATCCTTGCGCCCAAACAGAGATCTCAGACTTTCAATTTTCGGTTTCTGAGAAGGAAGTATTCAATACTGCCTGATGGCTCTAGGATGTTGACAGATCATCCCCTAATTGGACAATATCCCCATTTCTTTCTCCTCAATTTCACTAACAATCTGTCTGTATCTATAGCGGTGTTCCCCAGACTATTCAGAGGAGAAAATAATGAACCAATCGTCAATGGTGTTGAATGTTGTAAACACAAAATAATGACATTATGACTTAATTTCAAATATGAAAGCGTCTTAGGGTTAACAAAGATGCTCAGTTGATTGCTTTGCAAAACAAATTTGAACATATCGTATAATACCCAACATGGCATATACGACATTGACAAAACAAAGTTATATTCAAAGTTATAATCAACACGCTTTTTTTGATAACGGAAATAAAAGTATACCATCCAATTGAAATATCATGATAGAAACCAACCTTCATAACTTAAGAATATATACATTGTTGAATATGTGCTGGCCTTATATTAAAATATGTTAACTCTATGATGTCAGGGCTTGTTTTTGAAGAATATTGTTTACATCGTCTGCAGGAACAATGCAGATATTATCTTTTTATTTTGTTTTTCAGTGTAGTTAAAAAGTTCAGTCAAATACACAGCAACTGTCTACCATCTGTATGTATTTTTTTATGATCCCATTTTCCGTAGCATATCCATGTGTAGTTTTCTTTGCCCACAGGAAAACCACTTGTGATAAAAACTGACTTGATGATTCGGAGCATTTGTTAAATTTCAGAAAGAAGCATGGTGAGATACTCCTTACATAAAAATATTCTTTAAATTATAGTATTTTAATTAGATTACTATATTATTTACTATTATGGACATAAACATGTAAAATGTATAATTAGAAAGAAAAAAAAGCAAATACATGTGCCACTACTTTGCTTATATTAGTATTATTACCGGTTGTAAAGTTCGTCCAGTGTTTGCCTATGCAAATGATACTTAACCAATAATAAGGTTAAACGACGTTTGTTTTTGCAAAAGTGAGTGTCGACCAATGGGCCATTTTCGTCAACAGTTCCATCAATTTGTATTATATATCGAGAACAAACGGTTCGCTTTTAAACGAATGATTGGACTTTCCAATACACAATTATTTAAAACGCAAATCAACCGAGGAATCATATATTGTTCAGTAATTCTGAACGCAGAAATGATTTGTCATTGTTATTGATGGCGTGCTACAAAATGTGAAACATCTGGGAATAATAATATTACGACTAGCTGCCACATTTAATGTCGTCTTTGGATAGCTTGATTGATTAAATGACCTCGGCAAATCTTCTCTAAGATTATCATCAGTTCCATTCAAATCCCGTTTATGGGTTTTGGTGCTCAGGGTTTTGTTTTAATCAACAAAATAGCACGCTGATGTCTGCGCGCTCCACTAGCCTAACTCAATGCCGACAATAAAGATCCAATTTCACATAGACGCTATTTGACCATTTGATCGACTATGTGACTTATTATATTGGCAGATACATAGGACAAGTTAATGAAGTATCCAAAATGCTCAAGATTGGGATATAAGTCGAAGGAAGAAAAACAATACAATCGAAAAAGAATAAATTAAAGTGGTCTTCATACAAAATATCATTTAAACAAAAGTTTATTAACTTTTTGTGCAAAACGTTTGACCGTTGGTTTGTATATAACCATACCACATGTCCCGTTTATTGGTCATTACCAGTATAACATTTTACCTGTAAGTCTTTGTTAAAGGATTAATTTTCATTCATCGACAGTCACAACTACTCCAAGTTTTACCACGTGTCTCTTTCTGTTTAAATAAAAAAAACAACATGAGAAGTTCTTTTGACAAAATCACTTCATTTACAAAATGATAAATTATTGATATTAGCCCACGCATCATACATTTGCGTTCCGTCACAATTTTTGGATTAGTGTAAATATTTTCCGTTAACATTTCACACGCATTCATACGCTTTCATATGTAGGACTATTCCTTCCAATGCTACTTCCGGCAGCGTTGGACAGACGAAAGACTGAAATTCAATATTCATTACATTACTGAAGTGACATTGAACTACCTCTTCCTATCGCTCATATGGAAGCCCAACACATACTTCTTGAACGGACAGACGTCACATCAGCATAATATCCCCAGGCCGAACCTCTTTGTTCGAATACGTAACGACGGAAGGGTATATTTATCAAGAAGGTACGTAACAGTAAACGACGAAAGTGCCTTATTGCCACGTATGTAGGTAACGATGTATAAGTCCTGCTGAAAGGAAATACTTCCACTGTATGAAAAGAATAAAATTTGTAAAATGCAATTCACAAATAATGGGATATGTGTGCGTGAGCATCAAATTGTTCCTAAATTGCTCAATACAAAATTTGTATACCTAAGCGGTTTATATTATATGACTTTGTTACACTTTTAAGAGCGACGAGTCATGCATCGAAAGGATTATTGATTTCATACAAAAAAACGTGCTATACTGACTTGGCTCGCACTTACTATTAAATTTTAATTTGCAAATACGAAATTAAAACTAAATGGTGAGTTGTATCAGTATTTAATAAGGTGATCCGTGAAAGTTCGGACATCGTGTCAGTTAAGACAAAAACGTTTGAAGATCGATTGCTATGACGTTTAATTTCATTTGCTGATTTTACCTTATTATTTAAGAATATTATTTTGGGTAAACACCTACCTATACGTAGAAGGGACGTCATGTAATTATTTTGTTTATAGTGCATCACGGGATCAACTTATCAATACTGTCCGAGATCTCCTAAATTTCTTAAAAAACAGAAGTTACCCAATCTTGTTTCAATAGCAAAAGCCAGTACTGTCCGAAGTTTCACTACACCATCCACCCTTCCACGAGTTTGGGTTGCCTCATTTCTGACGCACTTGTAGTATTTTCCAATGAAGTAATAAGAATAAATTTTACCATAAAGTCAGTAAAAATTGGAGATATCCCCATCAGTATATGGGGATTTTCTTCAGACCTCGTCGCAAGATATTGAAAATTTACGTCTTTGTAAAATTGTCCGAACTTTCAATGATTCAATTGTAGACGTATTCAAATATTTGCTGCGATAACATTTTTTCTAATCTAGGAGGATATATTTGAGGTTCGGGTATACATTTGCATTTAATGTCATATCTTATCTTTATATAAACAAAACATGTATAAATGTGTTTATTTTAATATAAGAATCAGAAAGAAATATTTTGTGTACGTTGACCCAAACAGTACGACTTAAACAACATTTTCCGACCACATGCGTTCATGTCTCTGTTCGCAGACTAACGGTGAAGGCAGCCTGCCCGATGCGGCTTCAACTCCACCCCATGGACAAGCCTGTGTGCCCTCTTGTGTTCGGCGCATGTAAGTAGACGCACACCTTGGCTGGTTTAAAGTTTATGTTGAGCTCGACTGTATCGAAAGCCTTGGGCTAATAGACATACGTTCGAGTCATGTGAGGTTTTGGTGTCGTAAAATTGGTTTAAATATAAGATGCTATTATTGGAATTGACTTTTCAAAGGCGGTGACCCCATATTTAATTAATTGGTATATACAAATTAAATAATATGATTTAAATTTGTGCTGCATATTGTTTGTACGAGGAAAGTCAAGTCTACGAAGTCAGCAAAAGCATATATGTTTATATTATTGGAAAAGTGTATACCTAGTCAACATGTACAGCGTTCCTATCGATGATCCATGGTCTTGTTTCTTTCGAAGATGGCTACACGACGGACGACATAGTGTACATGTGGAAATACGGCAACAACGTTTCTGTAGAGGTGATAAGAGACGTACGCCTGGCCCAGTTTGACATCGTTGAAGTCACTACGAGTAATAACACGGAGACTACACCATTCGGTATTGCATATTGCATAGATGCGTATTATGAGATTACATTAGAAGTTGGGTATATCACACGTTTAATCACCTATGATTAATAATTGAGATTTATCAAATAGTATCTTCGCCATGGAATTTTATTCACATTACTTAAAGAATGCTGGACAAAGATTAAACGCGGATCATTAAGTTCTTCAATTATCAATTTATCAAAAATTCAATAAAATTGTTATGTGTTGAGTATACTTATTAAACGTGTTATCGCCGAATTTTTCACAAATAATTTATAATTAGTTTCTCGTGACATTCCAACACCCTGACAACGCCAACCATCATTAAACCTTCTTCAATTAACTTACAGGTGAATTCTCCNTTCTGAACGCAGAAATGATTTGCCATTGTTATTGATGGCGTATTAGCAAAATGTGAAACATCTGGGAATAAAAATATTACGACTAGCTGCCACATTTAATGTCGTCTTTGGATAGCTTGATTGATTAAATGACCTCGGCAAATCTTCTCTAAGATTATCATCAGTTCCATTCAAATCCCGTTTATGGGTTTTGGTGCTCAGGGTTTTGTTTTAATCAACAAAATAGCACGCTGATGTCTGCGCGCTCCACTAGCCTAACTCAATGCCGACAATAAAGATCCAATTTCACATAGACGCTATTTGACCATTTGATCGACTATGTGACTTATTATATTGGCAGATACATAGGACAAGTTAATGAAGTATCCAAAATGCTCAAGATTGGGATATAAGTCGAAGGAAGAAAAACAATACAATCGAAAAAGAATAAATTAAAGTGGTCTTCATACAAAATATCATTTAAACAAAAGTTTATTAACTTTTTGTGCAAAACGTTTGACCGTTGGTTTGTATATAACCATACCACATGTCCCGTTTATTGGTCATTACCCGTATAACATTTTACCTGTAAGTCTTTGTTAAAGAATTAATTTGCATTCATCGACAGTCACAACTACTCAAAGTTTTACCACCTGCCTCTTTCTGTTTAAATAAAAAAACAACATGAGAAGTTCTTTTGACAAAATCACTTCATTTACAAAATGATAAATTATTGATATTAGCCCACGCATCATACATTTGCGTTCCGTCACAATTTTTGGATTAGTGTAAATATTTTCCGTTAACATTTCACACGCATTCATACGCTTTCATATGTAGGACTATTCCTTCCAATGCTACTTCCGGCAGCGTTGGACGGACGAAAGACTGAAATTCAACATTCATTACATTACTGAAGTGACATTGAACTACCTCTTCCTATCGCTCATATGGAAGCCCAACACATACTTCCTGAACGGACAGACGTCACATCAGCATAATATCCCCAGGCCGAACCTCTTTGTTCGAATACGTAACGACGGAAGGGTATATTTATCAAAAAGGTACGTAACAGTAAACGACGAAAGTGCCTTATTGCCACGTATGTAGGTAACGATGTATAAGTCCTGCTGAAAGGAAATACTTCCACTGTATGAAAAGAATAAAATTTGTAAAATGCAATTCACAAATAACGGGATATGTGTGCGTGAGCATCAAATTGTTCCTAAATTGCTCAATACAAAATTTGTATACCTAAGCGGTTTATATTATATGACTTTGTTACACTTTTTAGAGCGACGAGTCATGCATCAAAAGGATTATTGATTTCATACAAACAAAACGTGCTATACTGACTTAGCTCGCACATACTATTAATTTTTAATTTGCAAATACGAAATTAAAACTAAACGGTGAGTTGTATCAGTATTTAATAAGGTGATCCGTGAAAGTTCGGACATCGTGTCAGTTAGGACAAAAACGTTTGAAGATCGATTGCTATGAAGTTTAATTTCATTTGCTGATTTTACCTTATCATTTAAGAATATTATTTTGGGTAAACACCTACCTATACGTAGAAGGGACGTCATGCAATGATTTTGTTTATAGTGCATCACGGGATCAACTTATCAATACTGTCCGAGATCTCCTAAATTTCAAAAAAAATATTTTTTCAGAAGTTACCCAATCTAGTTTCAATAGCAAAAGCCAGTTCTGTCCGAAGTTTCACTACACCATCCACCCTTCCACGAGTTTGGGTTACCTCATTTCTGACGCACTTGTAGTATTTTTCAATGAAGTAATAAGAATAAATTCAACCATAAAGTCAGTAAAAATTGGAGATATCCCATCAGTATATGGGGATTTTCTTCAGACCTCGTCGCAAGATATTGAAAATTTACGTCTTTGTAAAATTGTCCGAACTTTCAATGATTCAATTGTAGACGTATTCAAATATTTGCTGCGATAACATTTTTTCTAATCTAGAAGGATATATTTGAGGTTCGGGTATACATTTGCATTTAATGTCATATCTTATCTTTATATAAACAAAACATGTATAAATGTGTTTATTTTAATATAAGAATCAGAAAGAAATATTTTGTGTACGTTTACCCAAACAGTACGACTTAAACAACATTTTCCGACCACATGCGTTCATGTCTCTGTTCGTAGACTAACGGTGAAGGCAGCCTGCCCGATGCGGCTGCAACTCTACCCCATGGACAAGCCTGTGTGTCCCCTTGTGTTCGGCGCATGTAAGTAGACGCACACTGTGGCTGGTTTAAAGTTTATGTTGAGCTCAATTGTATCGAAAGCCTTGGGCGAATAGAGACACGTTCGAGTCATGCAAGGTTTTGGTTTCGTAAAATTGGTTAAAATCTCAGATGCTATTATTGGAATTGACTTTGTAAAGGAGATGACCCCAGATTGTATTAATTGGTATATACAAATTAAATAATATTATTTAAATTTTTTGCTGCATATTTTTTGTACGAGGAAAGTCAAGTGCAGTCTACGAAGCTAGCAAAAGTATATATGTTTATGTTATTTGAAAAGTGTATACCTAGTCAACATGTACAGAGTTCATATCGATGATCCATGGTCGTGTTTCTTTCGAAGATGGCTACACGACGGACGACATAGTGTACATGTGGAAAAAAACGGCAACAACGTTTCTGTAGAGGTGATGAGAGACGTACGCCTGGCCCAGTTTGACATCTTTGAAGTCACTACGAGTAACAACACGGAGACTACACCATTTGGTATTGCATATTGCATGAATGCGTATTATTAAGTTACATTAGAAGTTGGGTTTATCACACGTTTAAATGACCTATGATTAATAATGGATATTTATCAAATAGTATATTCGCCATGAAATTTTATTAACATAACTCAAGAATGCTTGACAAAGATTACTCGCGGATCATTAAGTTCTTCAATTATAAATTTATCAAAAAGTCATTCAAATTGTTACGTGTTAAATATACTTATTAAAGGTGTTATCGCCGAATTGTTCACAAATAATTCATAATTAGTTCCTCGTAACATTCCCAGACCCTGACTATGCCAACCATCAATAAACTTTCTTCACTCAACTTACAGGTGAATTCTCCATTTTGAAAGTGTACATCTACTTTGAGCGCCGTATTGGATTCTTCATCCTGCAGATTTACCTCCCTTGTTTCATGATCACGTGTCTCTCGTGGGTCTCGTTTTGGATAAACAGGGATGCCGCGCCTGTTCTCGTACTTCTAGGTAATCCTAAAGGGACTTGGCATATTGACAACAAAAACATCCAACTTTTTTCATACATTTAAATCAATGAACTGTGTACACAACGAATCACAATGACGCTTTAGGCATAGAAATAAACTGAATTCTAAAACTACACCTCTGTGTATGAGTAATCACAATTTGAAATAATAAAGCGTTACAATCGCAAGACGATTAAATAATTTAAAATGTTTCTGTTGTTTTCCTTAAAACAGTTGTCAAACGTATAAACACATTTAAAACAATGAAAGCCTTGATGACAACAGGTGAAGTCCTTAGCTTTTTAATCCGGACAACCCGGTGTGAATCCCGCTGTGGACACCAATATTTAAAATAATCTCTATTTAAAATTATTTTCTTGTTATTATACCTTTAGCGCTTAAATTTCATTTTATATATTGTTATTATAACAAGATTAAAATATAATATGCAATACAAAATGCATGTTTAAAGGTTTTCTTCTCATTTTGTGGTGTATGTTAAAGTTTGTCATTAAGCGTATTACCTTAATAGATTAATGATAAACTTTAACAAACAATAAAATATGAGAACAACACCCTTTAGCATGCATTTTGTATGACAGCCAAATTTTGAATTTTATTATTATAACAATATTTTAACGGCCGAATGCGAAACTGTCCACTTAATGCTATGTAGTTTTGTATTCAGTAGTAACCATAAAATTGTTATCAGATAGTATCTGCATATCATCTGTTATTACTTCTGGTTGAACGACTCTGTGGTTATAAAGTTACCCCAATTGACCTCGTTTTGATTGACTTCGCTCTTAAAGATTAGAAATAATATTCCAGCTCTGAATCCTAAGACGCATTCATGTTCAATATTCATTTTCTGTGAGAAATTGGAAACAAATACTCCCGTCATATTAGGCAGTCTCTCTCTTTGGGATTTATGAGTTTCATTTTTAACATGTAACAGGAAGTTAATCGGCTTGTTCAAATATTGTGAGTGTCTTCTACCAAATGTAAAAGCCGCTAGAAAAAAAAAAACATATGACGTGTTCCATAAATATGGTTAAATATTTTCATCTACAATTGTTGTTTATGGATAGAATATTTCAAGTGTGTGATAGTTTTCCATAAACATGTAAATGCAAATATTTTTTTTATCAGACACATGTTTTAATACCTATAGCCCTGTATCCTGACTGAGTTCTGATTTCAATGGCGCTATAAATTGCAAAACGGGTATATATTTTGTACTGAACATTCATTGTACTAAACCGGAAATCTATTGCTTATGATTGTTGGCATATGAAATTGAATACATGGACTTTTTTAGAGACGCAATGAAACAATACACAAGAATTTGGATTTTACATAGACAATCTATAATAATACTCATAAACTACGTTGATGAAAAGCACTTAATAATACATTATACAGACATGTTTAGTGATATGTCCTTGGTAAGCTGTTTTGACATTCGCGCTATCGGCTCAAACCTATATAACAACCCTCGGATAAAAATTCAATTTATGAATAAAATCACTTACACTAAGCATTTAACTAATCTACATACTTGGTAGCGTACTTGACTGTATTCGTCTGCAGGCGTTACCACGATTCTGGCAACGGCCGGTATAGGGATGACGGTGCGAGAGGGGCTGCCGCGCGTCTCCTACGCTACCCATCTCGATACGTACCTGAATGTCTGCATCGTCTACGAGATGGCCGCTATGATCGAGCACGCATCCGTAAACTTCTTTACCAAGGTCCTGTCGCTAGAGGGCGGCGCGGAGAGCGTCGATGAGGCGGAGGCCGGACCGCAGGCGGGGAAACAACCGGACATGGCAGAACAGGTCGTCCAGCATCAAACAGAGGTACATGATAATGAATAAAAATATTGCTCAATTCTTGGTCTTGTGAAGAAAGACCGTATTAACATCTCGGTGACCATCCCAGTGATCGTAGGATTGATCACTCGTTACCGCTTTACTAACGACACGCATTTCGTAAGATACATTGGGCCAAGCGTGTACATGTGTATTCTCCACTGAAGGCAATCGAATCACAAGGTTCGCATCTCGAACGGGGTATCCCAAGTTGTAAAAAGCAATTCTCATTTGGCTCGATGTCTCAATGCAATCTCGCATCTCAGTCGCGTCAGTACAACAGAAATGTTTGCAGCCGTTATCCAAGACAGCATAGTCTTTATAAATACAAACATTACTTTATATATAGACATAATACACGATTTTCAGTATTTAGTTATACTGGTTATTGCATACTGCTTAAGCCATACTAATTATAATACAAATATTACAAACAGTTCGTACCAAGTGTTCTGCATGCATCAAATAGTACGTTGCTTTGAATACGACATTTCCAGAACAATGAAAACGGTTCTACGGCAAAACCCACAATCACCAAACAAAGTGCGAAAACGTCCTTCAAACTGCGCACTGTGGATTCTTGTCGGAAAAAAATGGCGGAGGCGAAAAAACAGGTTCGGGGCGATGCTTCTTTACTGCCTGACCGGAAACCTCAAATATAGGTCATCTCTAGGAGTGAAAGGAAACGCGAAAGCCGGGAATTCCGTGAGCGATATTGATGTGTGGTGCAGATACGTTTTCCCAGGAACGTTTTTTTTTCTTTAACATTTCGTATTGGATTGCTTATCTGTTCATAGTTTGATAATCGTTCGCCCTTTATATGGTTTGATGAACTATTATAGCGACAGTGATGTAGTGATCTTACGACTTCAATATAGCATGTCCGTTTTTTTTTTGTTGCTCGGCTTAACGCAAAGTTATCATAAGATCAAATGCGATTTGATAACTTCTTAGTTATACTACGACATATATACATTTGAGTTGTATGAGTAAGCATTTACGATATGCGTATATAAATGAAAAACAAACAGTGTTCAGCTGAGTTTCATATTCTATGTCATGACAAACCTTTATCATATCCAACCTGTATTGCTCTGTCGTACAATGTCTTAAATACTAATGCTCAAACCGAAAATATCATTTAAAGCTTGATTGGCTAAATATAAACTTTGTTTTTATCTTAAGCTGCACTAATCAAATGAAAAGTTTCGAGTGAGCGGAACATCCCTCATAGCTGAGAATGATCTTAGTCAAAGAAAAACACATATTTATTTATAATTTATTCTCGAGTATTTGATAGTTAAGTCAATATGTTCTTCTTTTCACGTTCTTTATACCCCTATCATTTACATTCATGCCAAAGTATAGGAATACAGTTTTCAAAATGTGTGCAAACGAGGTCATATATATTTATTGAAATAAAATTCAAGAAATTTGTTTAGGTTATACACTTTGAACATGTGAACATTGTTCACATGTGCAAACAAAGTCATATATATTTATTGATACTAAGTTTAAGATATTTGTTTTTTGTGGCTATAAATTGTGTACACTTGTACATTACGTACATGGGCAGCAAAGTCATACATTTTTATTGATACTCAGTTCAAGAAATGTGTTTGTTTTGGCTATACATTGTGTACATGTGTACATTGTGTACATGTGACAAACACAGTCATTGATATTTATTGATACACAATTTTAGATATTTGTTTGTTTTGGCAATAAATTGTGTGCATTTGTAATGCTTAATTTCCACATCTGCAGTTTACAACATAAAGAGTATGAGCATACTTTTGTATGATGGTATGCCTTTTTACAATAAAAGCGACATTTAAAGGGGGTATTAGTTTCAGTTTTGCACAATGTATGACCAAATTTTATAAAAGCTGACATATTACAGAGTCACCCTTACACGTTTTCAAATGTTAGACTGCTGACATTTAAAGTTTGGAAAATTTGCATACTCGTTTTCGAAATTAATCAGGTTAGTTAGTCAGTAAAACCACACAAACATTATGTTTAACACCCATGAGAAAAAATGTATGGATTTTCGGTAATACGATCACGTCTTACGAGATATGCATATTGTACCAAACACGTTTATATTTTGTTAACACAAAAGTACAGTTTGCATAACAATAAATAACGACAATAACAAACAAAAAACGGAATACAATACACGCTCTTCTGAAAAATATATAAACAAATAAGTGTTACATACTGGTTAGCGAGTATTTCTTGTACGAAATAAAGGATTGTTCATTCTTTTAGTATTCTAGTGCCGTAAGAATCGGAGACCAATTACAACTATTAACGTTTTAGGTTAGGTTAGGTTTTAAGGTGTCTTATAGTAGTAAATATTAATGTTCTTACCAAGAATGGTAAAATTTATCAATGTTCTGAAATATAAAAGCTATAAAACTATATTACATTTAAAATATACACACCATGTTTTTAACAGGCGAACATGTATGATCGATATCGTCCAATAACTACTCAGTTGTTGTTTACTATTTTACAAATATGCCATTCGTCTGTCTTACTTGTTTGTTTATAACTTTTGAGTCCCCCCTCGGGGAATAAACTGTGTTTATAAACGTAATGGTCATTTACTATATATTTACTGTTTAATATATATATATTTATGACATGACTTACGCTCCAGGAGTGAAATAAGGTAATGCTCAATTTTGTTTATTACACGGGTATTATTTCACTAGTTATATAACTATGCAAATTAGCCAAATTTCCCAGCATGCAAAGGGTTAAGTATGAGCCGCAACATGTCAAAATTGGTCTTATTCCATATATATGCATGCAGCCAGCCTAGATCCAGACCATCAAAATGACCGCATTGCTTCTTCGTTATAGATATCGACCTTTCCTCTATATGGCACGGAGGGGAATACATGTGTGTTTTAAAGCATTTTGTTGGTCATGTTATAAATAGAATCTTGCATTAATGGTTGTTTTGTATTGTATTTATTAAACTCGTCATCTAAATGAAGATGAAAACTCGGCAAGCCTCGTTTTTATCTTCATTTAGATGACTCGTTTAATAAATTCAATACAAAACGACCACTCATGCAAGATCCTATATATATATATATATATACCTAAATTATCAACTAGTTGTTTGTTAACATACTTCTATTGTTGTTTATTTGATCATGTTATGAGGAACACGTATATATGTTCGAGGAACTGAATAAATGATGTGTTCTGTTCTGTTCTATATTTTTTTACATGGTGTAGTCTGCGAACTTAAACTAAGTCCGTTGATCGTTGTCCCCAATAGACATTTAATTTTAGAACAAATAGATTGTTTTTTGACGTTAAGGGGGTATACTACAACAGAATTGCGTGGCGTTGATTCTCGACGCCCGAAGGACATCAAAGTCATGTTATGTTATTTGGAAAACAATTACAGCGAATACACGATTCCCTGAGGTTAACGCCGTCCCAATATTCTACTGACTGGAATAACGAGATGATAACTAAGCTTCAAGATGCGTATCCACAAAGAAACAGGCATGCATACAGATCGATTGATATTTATATCCTAAGAACAGGGGTCAGTCAAAATGTAGGAAAATACATGACGTTTGTTTATGAAATATACTAAAATAGGAATATAATTATGTTCTTAAAAAGAAGGAAATATTGAAAGGATGACGTTAATCAAATTTATAAAACTTATTTGCATTATAAATGATTCTGATAAAAATGTTTATTTTTGTTGTGTAATCACAAAGAAATGTACGGTTATATTTTGAAGGAAAACTAAATGTCAAAACAATCCTGAACATGTGTTAACTGACACACTGTCAAAGTATCATACCTTAGACTATTTTGAACGATTAACTAAACCACCGTTGAATTAATTTATGGTAAACAAAGTATTGACAATTTGCAGAAAAGCAGGAATCAGTTAAAAATAAGTGAAAATGAAACTCGTGTTTTTTGTGCAAGAATAGGATCACAATCGAAACTACACGCTAAAATTATAATTACCCGATAAAACTGTCTTTGATGATATAGCACATAACTTGCAAAATTAGTCCTTATGTAAAATATTATTGTATCCATGTATCTGCAGTGTACACTTAAAAACAGGTTACAGCATAGTTGGATGAACAGTCGAGAACAGATAAGATCTGCAAAAAAAACAACATTAAGGAAAATGTTCAAATGTTATACATACATATATGCAAATCGACCGAGAATCAAATATTGTTAAGTAATTCTGGATGCAGAACTGATTTGTCATTGTTATTGATGGCGTGTAAGAAAATTTCAAACATCTGGGAATACAAATAAGACGACTAGCCGCCACATGTTCTGTCTCAAAATGAATGACAATGAATGTAAATGTGCCGGAATCATAATTCCATCAACTAACACAGACAGTAAATATTTACCACGCTATTTTCTACTTAAAGCAGTTGGCGTATTTGTCCAAATACTGCGTTATTTTTGTATTTTGTTTTTCTGTGAGGCTTTTTATTTTTCCGAACCCAGTTCCATTCAAATCCGGTTAATGGGGCTTTGGTGCTGGGTTTGTTTGAATCAACAAAACAACACGGACCGTTACGTCTGCGTGCTTCACTAGCCTCACCCAATGTCAACAATAAAGATCAAATTTCAAATAGATGCTATTTGACCTTTTGATCGACTATATGACTTATTATATTGGCAGATACATCGGACAAGCTAATGAAGTAGCCAAAATGCGCAAGATTGGGTTATAAGTTATAAGGAAGAAAAACAATACAATCGACAAAGAATAAATGATGGTCTTCATGAAAAATATCATTTAAACAAAAGTTTATTAAAATTTTGTACTTTGGACCTTTAGTATTATACAGACCAACTCACAAATCCCCTTTATTGGCAATTAACATTTGAAAATTGTAATGTAAGTCTTTATTAAACGAGTAATTGCCATTTATCGACATATGCAATTACTTTACCTTACCACGTGCTTCTTTAGGGTAACATAAACAATTATAAGAAGTCGTTTTGGCAAAATCACTTCATTTACAAAATGATGAATTATTGATATTAGCCCACTCATCATATAATTTGCGTTTCGACATATTTTTTGCATTATGCTTAATATTATCCGTTACAATTTTACACGCTTTCATAAAAGTAATTTGCTTTCATATGTAGGACTATTTCTTCCAATGCTACTTCCGGCAGCGTTTGACAGACGAAAGACTAAAATTCAACATTCATAACATTACGGAATTGACGTCGAACAGCCTCATTCTTTCGTTCATATGGAAGCCCAACACGTACTTCATGAACAGACAGAAATCACATCAGCACTATATCCCCAGGCCGAACCTCTTTGTTCGAATACGTAACGACGGGAGGGTATATTTGTCGAGAAGGTACGTAACCGTAAACGACCAAAGAGCCTTATTGCCACGTATGTAGGTTACAATGTTTAAGTCCTGCTTTAAAGAAATATTAACACTGCATGAGAAAAACGTAATGTGCAGCACATAATGCAATTTGCAAACAACGTGCTATGTATGCGTGCGCATCAGACGGGTGTGCTCCCTAAATTGCTTCCGATATCTAATTTTATACCTACACTTTATAGTTAATGAATTAATTTATGTAAGAGCGACACATGGTGAACAGAAATGATTAAAGAGATCACTTTTATATCACTACAGCGCACGACATCTCATAAACCTAGGAGTGTAGCTTTTTAGTCCATTTAACACAGCTGATTATTATAGTAAAAGTTAACGAGTCACTATATATTGTTAATCATACTTCAAACTGGATTGCAATGGCTCAGATGACATGTAAACCGGCGTTGTATTTTATGTGGATAAAATTTAAATTATTTGTGCATACCGTAATATAAATAGTAACACAATAACGATGATATTTTTTTATATTGAATTGGAAATGCCGCACATACACAAACGGTGTGCCGATATCGCTTTTGTATTTCCTGTTGTGCGTAAGACCGGTGATTATATATAAGAAATCTGTATATATAGTAGTATATGCATTCATAATCATGTCATATGCGTGTTTCTTCTTATTTTACAATCAAGTCTTATGCTTGTATCTACTCCTATTACCTATTCGTCGTATGTGTGTATCTACCATAAACGTCACGTCTACATCGTGTATCTACAATAAACGTCACGTCTACAGAGTGTATCTACCATAAACGTCTCGCCTAATGCTTGTATCGACCATAATCCTCACGTCTACTGCGTATATCTACTACAAAACAACATGTTTTATGCATATATCTACCATAAACGTCACGTCTACAGCGTGTATCTACTATAAAAGTCACGTCTACAGCGTGTATCTACCATACAAATCACGTCTACTACGAATATCTACTATAACATGTTTTATGCGTATATCTTCTATAAACGTCACGTCTACAGCGTGTATCTTCCATAAACATCACGTCTACTGCGTATATCTACTATAATACGACATGCGTGTATCTACCAAACACGTCACGTCTACAGCGTGTATTTACCGTAACCATCAATTGTACTGCGTATATCTACGAAATACGCCTCGTCGTATGCGTGTATCTACCATAAACGTCACGCCTACAGCGTGTATCTACCATAAACATCACGTCTACTGCGTATATCTACTTAAAACGCCTCGACGTATGCGCGTATCTACCATAAACGTCACGTCTACAGTGTGGATCTACCATAAACGTCGGGTTATATGCGTGTGTATACCATAAACGTTACGCATTATGCGTGTATCGACTATACACGTCACGTGTCATGCGTGTATCTACCAAACACGTCTCGTCGTATGCGAGTATCTACTATAAACGTCACGTCTTGTAAAATTGTACGAATTTTCAAAATTCCAATTGTAGACACCTATTTGCTGCGGTAACATTTTTATATTAATCTAGCTGGATATATTCAAGACATACGTTCGGCTAATGACATTGCATTCATACAATCAGAAAGAAATAGTATATGTACTTTGACCCAAACTGTACTGCTTATGAAACACATTCTGACCACATAATTTGCGCCTCGGTCTGCAGACTGACGGTGAAGGCAGCCTGTCCGATGCGGCTGGGCCTCTACCCCTTGGACAAGCCTGTGTGCCCTCTCGTGTTTGGCAGCTGTACGTAGACACAAGCTGTGGCTGGTTTAAAGTTTATATTGTACCGAAAGCAGTGGTCTTCCGAAGTAGGGATCAAACGCGGGACCCATTGATTGCTCTGAGTACACAACACAATTGCGACCCTTGTTTGTATTCATTGGTGTTTGTATTCATGCCCTGTGGTTTGGTCAAGTGATTAACTATTGGGGTTTCAATTGGTGTTTCATTTTGTGTATTGAAGGAAAGTCAAGTGAAGTCTAAAACGCCAGCAAATGCATATATGTTAATGTGGTGTTTTTTTGCGTAATGTATACCTATAAATGTCCGACGTCTATAATGATGATCCATGGTCTTGGTTTGTTTGCAGATGGATACACGACGGACGACATATTGTACATCTGGAAATACGGCAACAACGTTTCCGTAGAGGTGATGAGAGACGTACGACTGGCCCAGTTTGACATTATTGACGTCACCACGAGTAATTACACAGAGACTACACCTTTCGGAATTGCATTTTGCATGAATGGATATCATACGGTTACATTAGACGTTGGGTCTATCACACGTTTTAATCACCGATGATTGACAAATGAGCTTTCTCAAATGGTGTATTTGCCATATCTTTTTTTCACATAACTAATGTATGCTTTACAAAGAATAATTGCGGATCATTAAATTCCTCAATTATAAATTGATCATAATTTCATTAAAATTGTTATGTATTGAGTATACGTATTACACGTTGTATCTCCGATTTTTTTCACATTTATTATTAGTTTCTCATGACAGTCCCAGGTCGTAACAACGCGACTCATCGTTGAACTTTCTTCACTCAACTTACAGGTGAATTCTCCATTTTGAAAGTGTACATCTACTTTGAGCGCCGTATTGGATTCTTCATCCTGCAGATTTACCTCCCTTGTTCCATGATCACGTGCCTCTCGTGGGTCTCGTTCTGGATAAACAGGGATGCCGCGCCTGCTCGTGTACTTCTAGGTAATCTTAAGGACTTGCCCAATTCCCAACTTGTTATCAAATATTTTAATTTAAGTAACGTTTGAACAACGAAGCACAATGACACCACATGAATAGACAAACACTGTTTTCTAAAATACATGTTCGTGTATGAGAAATCATCATTAGATATTGATAAAATTGTCAAGCATTACAATAGCGAAACGATGGACTTATTAAAGATGTTTATGTTGCTTTCCTTAAACCTTGTGCAAAACATATATACCATTGGTGCAAAATGACACCTTGGATTGATAAGTGCTGATGGCTTTTTAATCCGGACAATCCGTGTTCGAATCCCATTCTAGTCATTACAATGTAAAAGCATTTCTAGTTAAAAAACGAGGTGAAGGAAATGCGCTTAATGACAAACTTCAACAAACACCAAAAAATTAAAATATGTTATATTTCAACTTTTTTTTATTATATAAATATGTTAACTAAAACCTTAACTATTCGCTTAATGATATGTTTGTGCATATTCACTGGAAAGCATGCAATTGTTTCAGATCTATCGGAATATCATCTTTTTATCTTTTTTTACTTCTGGTAAAACGCCGCTGTAGTTATAACGTCAACCCAATTCAAATCGATTTGATTGATATCGCTCTTAAATATGGGAAATAATGTTCCAGCTCTGAACCCGAAGACGAATGCATGTTCAATATTCATTTTCTGTGAAAAATTGGAAACAAATACTCCCGTCATATAATGCAGTCTCTCTCTTTTTGATTTATGAGTTTCATTAATAAGATTAACAGGAAGTTAATCGGCTTGTTCAAATATTGTGAGTGTATTCTACCAAATGTAAAAGCTGCTAGAAAAAACAAACACTGGATGTTTTCCATAAATAAGCTTAAGTTATTGCATATGCAATTGTTGTTTATAGATGGAATCTTTCAAGTTTGTATTACTTTTCCATAAACATGTTAATGCAAATATGTTTTGATAAGATACATAATTAACTAACCATTGCCCTGTATCCGTACTGAGTTCTAATTTAAATGACACTATAAATCACGAAAAAGGGGGTTTATACGTTGTACTGTACATTAAATATGAAACCTACTGCTTTTGATTGTTCACATATGAAATTGAAAACATGGACTAAACATGGACTTTTTAAAAATACCACAATGACACAAAACGCAAGCATTTTAATTGTACATAGGCAGTATATAATAATACTAATAACTATATTAATGAAAACAATACATTATATAGACAAAGCACCAGTTTGTGATTTGTCTACGGTTAGCTGTAAGGGCATTCGCGCTACGGGATCAAAACTATATAACAACCCTCGGATAAAAAAATGCCTGAATGAAACCATTTATACCAAACATTTAACTTATCCTCTTAGCAGCGTACTTGACTGTATTCGTCTACAGACGTCACCACGATTCTGGCCACGGCTGGTATAGGGATGACGGCGCGGGAGGGCCTGCCGCGCGTCTCCTACGTCTCTACGAGATGGCCGCTATGATCGAGTACGCCGCCGTCAACTACTTCACCAAGGTGCTGCCGCTAGAGGGCGGCGCAGACAACGACGAGGAGGCGGAGGCCGGGCCTCAGGCGGGGAAACAACCAGACATGGCAGAACAGGTCGTCCTGCATCAAACTGAGGTACATGTATGAATTTCAAAAAATGCTCAAGGATTCCTTGATCTTGTGTAAACAAACTGTATACACAGCCCGGTGATTGAAGGATTGATCGCCCTCTAAGAGGGAAAGGAAACGCGCAAGCCGGGAATGCCGTGAGCGACATCGATGTGTGGTGCATAGACGTTTTCCCCGGAACGTTTTTGTTCTTCAACATTTCGTATTGGATTGCTTATCTGTTCATATTTTGATCATCGTTCGCCCTTTATATGGTTTGATGAATTATTATAGCGACAGTGATGATGTGATCTTACAAGTTAAATGTAGGCCTGTACTTTCGTGTTGTATTGCTAGATTTAACACAGTGTTATCATTAAATAAAATGCAATTTGATAATTTCTTTTTTACTTGACGACATATATACACTTAGTTTTATTAGTAAGCAATAATGAAATGTGTATATATAAGCAAAACAAAATATTGTTTCACACATGTCAGTAACAAATATAAGAATGTTAATCGTATCTGATAGTTGTATTATACTGATTATTTATGCAAGAGTCTGATACAGTGTGAACAGTAAACGCCTCTGTGTGTATTTCGAGGTCCTTCCGACACTGAGGCTGCATAACGTGTGGACCCGGAGTGTGCCTCACAATTCTACAATAAACATTTATTAGACTCACGAAAGTAACGCAAAATTTTGAATTAAAGTGCAATTTTCCAACTATGTTTTCTTTACTGAAAGATTGTCGATTTCGTTGTGGTCTTGCCCTGCCGAGACCAAGGAAGAGTACCCGGAAGAAAACCTCACCTGTCCGGTTTAGTGACCAAGAACCAAGGTCGAGCGAATTTAGGATCGCCGTGGTCAGAAGCGCGTGTACCAACCTCTGCGTTAAACGGAAAGCCCACAGAGAACACCTTATACGGTATTATTTAAAAACAAAAATCTTAACATGAGCATCGTTCATTCCGCGTAAAGAATATACATCCAAGTACTAAAGTACCTAGTCTATTGTATAGCGAGCGAGTATTTCGATCTCACGGTTAAGAGATCATGTTCCAACAGCCGCATTTTAATAATCTAGCTTAAGTACTTTTTGAGATATCGCAGGGTCAAGATTTAAGTTTTAAGTTTTTTATGAACAACAGGAAACACAATTAATGAGAATGCACACTCCCTATATTACACTTTAAGCACACACCAGGTTTCATCATAGTAACTTAAGTACTTTTTTATATGACAGGATTAAAAGTTTACTTTTCAACTATTTCTGCAAATATAGCAACCACAGTTTTGTTCTAACCGAAAAACTAAAATAACGTACATATGAACACACCGAGTTTCATTCAATTGCCTAAGTACTTTTATATATAGGTTGAGCAGAATCCAGATGTTAGTTTTCAAACATTTCTGCAACAAAAAAAATGTCCAAAGTAAAAGAAAAATCAAATAACAGGCAAAAGGCTTTTTATCAACATACCGAGTTTCAGCAACCTAGCATAGAGTTTTAGCAAGTTCTTGTTCAGTGGTTGAAGGATCCAGATTTTAGTTTTCACTTATTTCTGTAACCATAGCAATCACAAGTGTTTGTGCAAGATACCCATATGGCCCTTTATCAATAACCGAGGTTCACCAGGAAAGCTAAAATATTGTTTTGAATAAACGCAGGATCCCGATTAAGTGTGACGGACCTAGATAATGTTCAAAGCAATTTCGTGATAAAACTGTGAAAGACATTTTAGGTTTTTACAAGTATACATAGTTTTGTTTTATTATCCTGTCTATGTAGCGCCTCAATTTCAGGCTAAACAGGTTTGTGTAATAATCATGTTGCCGTTTATAAATATACCAAGTGTTATCAAAATATCTCAAGTTCAGAGAAAGAATGTCCGTTTGGCGAAACACAATTAAAAAAAAAAGAAACTATAACATTTTTAACATCTGGGCTAACCGTGACATTTGGAACAGTTCCAACACCAATGCAATGTACTTCATTAGCCGTTTCAAGAGCTGATTTCAGTTTGATTCAAGCGTTTGTGTGTCCTTAATCATTATGCAACGTTCCGTTTGGTTTAAAAGAGGGTGGGAAAATAGATTTGCCGTTTTCAGTCCATACTTCGGTCCATCAGTCCTCCCCCCCCCCCGGCGGATTTGTGTACATGGTGTGAATATGGTTGAAAATGACCCTTACTTTAAACACCCTTATGACAAAATTACATAACACTGGCATGTTTTCTGCTAATCCATATTTCTATTGTTTTTTGTTTTCATCCAAGAGTTCGGTTGTAATATAAACGAGTTTTTATTCGGTTTGTGTGTACTATGCGGATGAAATCGGAATGTAACAGCAAAGAAATTCGTTGACATTACATGTGAAATTAAAACCGCTAAATAAAGGGTTGATAACTCGGTTAGCATTGTTTTTAATTTAATTGAAGTGATCGATATTGATAGTTTTAAGTGTTTAATAAGAAATGTCTAATGTTGGATAATTTAATTGGTAAACCCCTGGTCTCATGAACATTAATCGATTAGAATTTATTCGAGATATAATTAATTCAAACGAAACAAAACATAAGCATAACGTTGGCGCATGTAAGATTACGGAAAGTAAATCTACATTTTCCGTTGACTTTTGAATTAAAAAAAATGAATGAACACCCGATTATGATTTGTAATATAACACACTTAATCCTCATAATCATCATCATTCTAAGCATCATCTTACAATAGAACACTTTTTAGTGCAGCTATTTTACTATTAATATTCATAATTTACATCATATTAATACTGTGCTTGCTTCTTTCGTACAGCAGCATTAAAACAGTTACGTAGACATACAGTCCCGTAAAAATGACTTCTTTATGACTTTAAGTCACTAATTAACACGACTATCCGGATCATATGGAGGTAAAATGTACTACCACATGGCTTTTCTTATTATTGCATCACGTACATGATATTATTATAAATTATACCAAAGATATGGCGTGCAAACGTTTCATACAGTGTTTATTTAGTGATTTTGTTCAAAATCACTTTCAATGGAGATGTTCATACATTTTCATTATTAATTTAATTAATGACAGTTTCGTTTCAACATCTCCTTTAGACAATTTTTTACTGATAGTAATTCAACCAAACGTTTCTGTTTCTTATACAGACAGTATTCCCAAAACGAAATTCTCAGTCTTAAGCTAACTTAGGACAACAGTCTTCATACGCTAGAAACGTTTTGATTCATTGACGACATTTTTCAATAATGGTATCCTGTCAGTTGACCATTGTCATTTGTAAGAGGTCTCCGACTGCTTTTTTTTCGTATGTAATTAATTCTCATTTTACGACATTGTAAATTTTGGCTTGGAAAGGTGTCACATTAGTAGTTTTTTGTAATACTGATTATCATTATGATGAACACAGGTGAGTACATTTGTTTCTATAAATTTCAACACAAGATTAGTTTATGGTTAACAACGAATACTTCACTATCTAAATAGCAAATTAGTCGAGTTGAGCTTGATATTATATCTCAAGTGTACCTACTAAAATGTACAATTGCACTTTGGCTACTCATGTTTACCTTACTTTCCGATAAAGGTTTATATATCAGCTTCTCTAGATATATGTTTATCTTATTAGAACATTACGCAAAAAGAAGGGCTACTCATGCTAATATTAAGTCAAATGGCACGCAATGCACTCATAAACACTGATAGTGGAGACATTATCTTTGTTCATCAATATCATCAAATTATACGTATTGCGTTGTTTAAGCTCAATCCAACAACGAAAAAAGGTGTTTTGATAATACTTGATTATTGTCCATTTCGGGTTTGAATATTCGAACACAATAACTGTGTTATTTCAACTACTCAGGGATGATCTGCTCATTAATATGCGTATTGAACGGGCATGCAAATGATATTATTTTTTATGAAATATTATAAAATTTACAAGTGCGATATTTCGGGAATAATTCATAACATCTTGATTTTCAAAAATTCCGAACAGATATTCAGTTGTTGTGCGAGATTACCGGTTTTTAACTACATGTACGCGAAAGTAGGCATTTCCTGATCGCAATCTCGCTGATCAACGCATGATACAAATGTGTCGACAATAACAATGATTAAATATACATTATAAAATTTGATTTATTGTTATATACAA
This sequence comes from Dreissena rostriformis, assembly GCA_007657795.1. Taxonomy (NCBI): domain Eukaryota; kingdom Metazoa; phylum Mollusca; class Bivalvia; order Myida; family Dreissenidae; genus Dreissena; species Dreissena rostriformis. The sequence goes on along the minus strand of VMBQ01006451.1, from coordinate 29,750 downwards.
CTCATATTTGTTTACAATAGTGAAACCAGACACTTGTTAACGAAAAGCCAGTGACGAGGGCAAAGTTAATATGGAGTTTGATTTAATCTATATCTTTCTAGCTTGTTGATGGGTTTGAAGGTTGACAACATGGTAACACCCCCGATCCACAATTATATGCGACAACACGACAATAATGACCTGTCTCGTTTCTTTGGTTGCGACACGTTTGTACCCGACAGAAATTGTCGACTTTCTGGATTAGTTGTCAGTTGTCGTATAGGTGCGTATATTTGTCGTTTTGGCGTGTTTTCATTTTGGCGCATATCAAACCCGCCCACTCGCCTACACGAAATACACACATGGCATAGTGATCGTGTCGGATGGTATTTTTGTCGTTCTCTCGTGTCCGCGTGTTTGCAAATTTCAAACCCGCCATCACTACAAATCAGGGGCGCCAAATCGCAAAAATAATGGGCGAAAGAAAGAGAAATTGATATGTCAAATTTACGTTCTGGTGGGTACAAACTTGTTGTGTTGGCGCCTCTATTTTTGGCATTTTGATGTGTTGTCGTGTTGTTGCCTTTTGAACTAGCCAACATTCCAGAAAGATATGGCAGAAATAAGCCACCATAGATTTACCTTAAATTGCCCGTGTTCTAAAGATAATGTTTTGTTTTAAATAGACATATGGTAATAACAATCAATACTGTTATAATGCCTCATTTGACCATCCAAGAGAAGGCACTCTAGTTGAACCATAAATACACTTTAGTATAACGTATTATGGCTTGTCGATGTTATTTAAACACAAGCTTTAAGCGAAGTACACTAAGTCGCACTCAAAATCTTAAATGCTTATAATTAATAATTTTGTGGAACTGATAGTGCTGCGTATCTTAGGTTCAAAATAAGTAACTATAAAATGCTAATGGGTAAGTCGAATCAACCATATTAATTGGTTAAGGTTCGATACGCATAGCTTTAAATTCGTGTAATTCTAGTTGAATGTAATTGTTATGCACGAACATATTTAGTTCAATGAAATTTGTACGCATTCACTCTGAGTTTTATCGCTGACGTTCAATTACCGTTATCAGTCCAGTTCTTAAGTTATGCTAGGTAATAATACACAATTGATAAAATAAGTATTATTCGTGACTTAATTTTGGGACAATTTCAAATATTATTTCTATAATTCTGTTACATTTGCTTAAAGTGTAGTATACGTTTCTATAACATTTTGGTTGGTAACCAGAGGAGCTAATGTTTTGCAGTGGGTAAAATTGTAATACATTATCAATATGTCAGATTTCGGTGTAGAAAGTCCAAATATCTATATCTCATTACTGATGGCCTTGTCGATAAAATTAAGGCCCCCCTCTCGGTTTGTGATATGTCAGTTTGTGAACGTTTCTATCAGTACTTGATTACAGTCATACATGAACTTTATAGATATATAGTTGCCTATGTGCGGACTGTGCGTTTGCACATTCGTATGCTTTTTGGAAATAAATATAATTCATTTACGCATACTTGCACACTAAGTGTATAATTATAATTGTTTAATTATAATTGTTATGTTTGTCTTTTTTTGTACATATATTCAACTCGGTGCATGTTTATTTATTTTTTATTTGGCTACAGGCAAATTTTGTCCTTTTTTCAACATCAGTTCACATTTAGTAATAATTACAAAATGATTCTGTGATATCCATACATACATACATACATACATGCATACATGCATACATGCATACATGCATACATGCATACATGCATACATGCATACATGCATGCATGCATACATAGATACATGCATACATGAATACAAGCATACATGCATACATGCATACATGCATGCATACATGCATGCATGCATACATGCATACATAAGCGAAATTTAGTGACACATATAACAAAGTGACTGCTTATTATTATTATTATTTGTTTTGCAAATTGATGGTGTTTTTGAAGTAGATGTACCCTACATTCGCTTGTGAGTAAGTGTATGCTTTCTTCTGCAAATTTAGAAATAAAATATGTTTCTGTCTGCAAAGCACTTCCGTCGGCGACCATCCGTCAACTATGTACACACACATGCTTTATTGCGGTGTTTGCTTCATTTCTCTAAAAATGTTGTTGCACATTGGCAAAAAAGCACATAGTATGTGTTTACACATATGTGTATACACCATAGATTGTTAATTGAGTATGTGTATCAATTCACAATACAACCTTTAGGGGAAAAAAACGACTTGATTAGCACAGTGATAATTGTTTGCATAATAATTTGAAGACAAAACGAACGTCTTTATCATTTGAGATTTAATTTGGAAACAATAAATAAATCAACTGAGGATTTAACGTAGTTATACTTAAAATAATGTCATTGCCTTCAAATGGTAATGGCTAAACTAAAACCGGTTTCACGATATTTAAATAGCAGAACAACAGAGATAATGTTCACCAGTCAATGTCCAAAATTCAGTATCCAATATCTTCTTTCTTTGAATTGCGTAGTATTTACTTCCGCCTAGATTGCACCGCGGGCCACTTGAAGATGTGATAAGGTATCAGATATAAATTTGCGCACACCTGTGTGGTCGTGTATTTTCGACATGTGTTAATTTAGTTGTTTGCTTTCACAATTTCATTACAGCGGTCGTATATTTTAAAAATCTACAAAAGGGCGCACTTATAGTCTGGAACAAAATATGGTAACAATTTATTTATATATTTTTATCCACTATTTTAAATGCGTGATCGGGGCACTTGATTAACATATGTTAAGTATGTAGGCATTAATTTTTTTCTCAAGTTTATACCATTGTGTTTTCTATGTTTACATAATTACATAAATATATTAGTTAAACTTCATACAAAAACCGAGGTAATACAATACAATCTTATGCATGTATTAACCATATAAATTGTTATTGCCATAACATATTTAAGCATCCTTAAATTAAAAAAGAAAAAAGAAAAAAAAAAAACTTCATATTTTGTATGCGGAAAAATGTCAATTTAACATTTTCCAAATACATAATAATATTATTATCATCTCCTGGAGAAGTTTATTGAAAGGTTACATTCTACTCAATATTTTCTTTTGTTGTTTGTAATAAATTAAATCGATTTGAATGAATAAAAAGCAAATCTGAATCAAATGTTAATGATTATTTTACATTATAATTTCCCCATTTATTGAAAAGTATTGGGTATATGATTCTTTGTTCGATTCTTGTTGTGTGTAAAAACGCATGGGTTATATTACACGCATTAGTACAACGTTACCGCACGCTATTCTCATAAAAAAACTAAGTCACTGTATCCTTGTCGTGTGAAACGTACTGTAAACAATGATTCAAAAAAAAGTAAACATAAGCTCAAAATCCTTTTCAACTACGCCGATTGATAACAAATATTGAAATTTACAACTTTCTATTGTGTACTGGTCAACAAAACAACAAACATCTACATACCACTGACTTTTCGACTTGTGCCCCTTTGTCTGCATTGTCATTCTCATTCTTGCCGCGTATATATAGGCCATATAAAATACCTATTTAATTATATGTGGCGTATAACATTCTGATTATCAATAACGAAAATAGTGCAGAATTAAGTTAAGTACTGAATTGTAGGTGCTGGATAGTATTATCAGTTTTAATTTAACCGATTAATTTAAACAATTGTTCAATTTAAAATCGTAAAAACCAAACAAAAAAAAACAGGTATTGGTTAAAGCCCCAGTCCAATATATATGCCGGATCATATCAAGCACGATTCGGCATGTAAACCGTGTAGCCGCCGTGTAGCTCCGTTTCGATCCCTGTAGGTCCTGGAACGTCCGAGAATGTCCTTCGGTCAACGGGAGACCAACACCGCAGTTTTGGGAAGCTTGTTGATCCGTTACGTTCCGGCGAGATGGAAGCATCCGGGATGGTCCGCCTAGCTGCCGTATTTGGTCCGTGGGCAAACCGTATTTATGTCTCGGATGTCCGTGTGCGTCCTTGACAGTCCGGAGAGAGATTTCAGTCCCAGGACCATCAAAGGCCATGACGGCTGTTGTACGGTTCTGTCCAGCCCATTTGCGGCGATTACACGGAACATGTCGACACAGTTTGATTTAATCGCTACCATCACGGAATAGCACGGAGCTACTAAGGAGGAAGACGGTGCAAACACGTAAAAACGGTGGAAACACGGCGGATACACGGACTATAACGTAAGATTTCCGGATACACGGACGATGCCGGATAAACAGGGTGCTAACAAGGATCTTCACGGTGTAAACACGGTGTAAACACGGTGAAAACACGGAGTCTCACGGATGAGCCGGGAATAACAAGGAATAACACGGAATAACACGGATGTTCATATAAATGCAGGCAATTTGAAAATCGATTCCATTTGTTCTTTGCCGATTTCCATATCGGCGGTAAGATGACGACCGAGGATAAGCTGATGTTGATGAGATGCCAGCTTGTATTGTAAACAGCTCAGGTTGAAAACAATATCCTGATTGCTTACAATTAAAAGTGAAGCTACGACAGGCAAATAGAAAAGTCGCGAAAAACAGATTGTATCTACAACGGTGAACAAAATGAAAAGGAGAACCATTTGGGCCAGACAAAGGCTCGCTAGAAGACAAGACGTGTGTTAATACACACTGTTAATGGACGAAATTCAGAAACGAAAGAATATGAAAACGGCTCCCTCATTGTTTAATTTCCTGCTCATGGGCTATCGGATATCTCAAACGATTTTGACACGCATTGAGCACATACTCAAGCCGAAGAACTCAAACTAAAAGAAGTCTCTGACAGCTGGCATTAAGTTGGCAATAACATTGCGGTACCTAGCATCAGGGGACAGCCTTCACTGTTTGCGGTATGGCTTCTGTGTCTCACACAACAACACCATTAAGATCATCCGTCTGATCTGCGATGCAATACTTGTAGAATTTGCTGAGGAACTTATTCCCTCCCCTGAAACGTCAGATGAGTGGAAGAACATTTCCAAACAGTTCGGTGACCGATGGCAGCTGCAAAAACTGTGTAGGTGCCTAGGATGGGAAGAACATCACCACACAGTGTCCTCTGTGTGGTGACTCCTCGTACTACAAGTACAAGGGTTACCATTCCATAATCATGATGGATTTGGTCGACTCCGACTACAACTTCATTTTGGCGGATGTAGGAAGCAATTGATCATCGGGTGATGCTCAATTGTTCAACAGTTGAAGAAAACCATCGACAAGGGAGTGTTGGGCCTACCTGATCCAGAACCTTTACCGAACGACGACAACCCAATGACGTTCTTCAATGCTGCGGATGACGCATTCGCCTTGAAGGCACGTCTCATGAAACCGATTGCAGAATGGTGAAATTACCGAAAATCAACCTGCATTTATAAACATTATTGTCGGTCCGTGCAGATCGGGTTTGGTCCGATATGCTGCCGTGTTTGTCTGTGTCGTTTTCGTGAAGGTCCGGGATGGTCCTAGTAGATGCCGTGTTGGCCAATGTTTTTCTGTGGCTATCCGTTTCTCTGCCGTATTGGTCCGTAAATATACGTAGCTCTGCCGGGACTTTCCGCGACAGTCAGTGTGGGCGCCGTGTTGATTGCGTGTTGATGCCGGGTTTGTCAATGTTGGTACGGGTTGGTTAGTGTGGATGCCGTGTTGCAACCGGGATGAGAATACTTGGAATACCGTGGACTTTAAAAAATTCCAAAAGTCAACGGATCGTCTAGGATAAGTTTCTGGGGGATCCGGGACAATCCGGGAGTGTCGTATCCATCCGAGCTTATATAGAACTAGGGCTTTACGTTGAAAAATTGCAGTATATTTGCATAATTTAAATTCTGAAAATTCGCGTGTTGATTGGCGTTCAATGCTGCTGCTGCATAAATTATGCAAAACGTATCGCAAGCAATCTAGATAGAAAAAATGAGCTAAGTAATAAACGATGAAAATGTGCACGTTATTAAATTATTATAAGATAATGGACACTTATTAATAAGTGTTTTGAATTGTACGCAAAAAGCTTTGCGAATGCCAAAGGTTTTTGCTGCATATTAAACATACATAAGGCAAATATCGATAAAAGAATCGCTCTTACATGACGTCGTTCATATATGATTGCAAATGATCAATTCGTGTGTTGCCTCAAATATTGATATTTTTACTGTTTTGTTTACCTTCTCAAGAAAATTTATGACATTAATCCCGACTCATTACCATTGCGAGTCGTTTAACATAGTACGTTTCAACTGACCGATATGGTTTGTTTTAACTTACCTTGAACGTTTCAGTTTGTTTCGACCGCAATGTTGTGTTTGCCATTTCGAATATCTGCTTTAAGTTTGATGTATAGACCTACAGGGGTGGGGTGCGCTTTAATACGGTTAATGAAATGAATTTTCAACAATGTCGGACTCAACAAATTTTAAATTACGTTTTATTTTAGGCGAAATTATCTAGTCTAAACCTTTTACATGTAAACAAACAGCAGGAAAGCATAAACTAAAAAGAAATTGTTATTGGTTTCAGTAGGTAAGTGAACATGATGTTATAATTAACAGGTGATTTAAATTATCTTGTAAATAATTTTATCATTCATCAATATAAAATACTTTTTATTCGCAATATCGTATTGACTCCATATATGGAGTTTAATTTACTAGGGTTTTTTCAAATAATGCTGTATATTCTATTGTAACGCAGGCTTCAAAAGGAGAAGCTTTGCTTGTGGCCGCCATAGACTTTGGGACGACATACTCTGGTTGGGCGTTTTCATTTAAACATGATTTCGAAAAGGATCCCACTAAAGTCACAGCAAAAGTTTGGTTTGGTGGTCAGGTCTCATCCCTTAAAGGTAACAAGCTTAAGAACATGGTTTTGTATTGTTATTCATTTGCCTTGCTTATTGACATTCATAAGGACATGTTCACGGATTTTCGTATTTTTTAAACAAAAATCCATGAAATTTATTTATAAACAAAACATTTATATGTGTTATAATGTGAAATACTATAATATCAAGAAACCACACCTAATCCAAGACCTTTGGGAACAATTCGCTTCGACTTGGCCATTCGGGCTTTAGGTCGTGGTCTCGTTTTTTAAACGCTATGTTAGATAAACGCGTATTGTCCAAATCATCGATGATGTGCGTTATAAATGCTTTTTTTGTATCGATTTCTATCGATGAATAACCTCACATGAAACAATAATTGTAATGCCCCTCTTAGTAACGAGCGTAATTTCGCTTGTTTAAATATAATAAATTAACATTATTTTCAAATTTATTTTTTAAATGGCAGTCTTCCAATATATGAACAAGTCCATCGAAGATGCCAGGAAGCAGTAAAATATTAGTTTACATGTTTGTTAATAATTACATTATTGTGCGCTTTTATTGGTAACTTGCTCTAGACCAATGACTTAATGTTTTAATAAAGTGAAACCACAGTTGACTTTTCATACGAGCATCAATTAATTAAGTAAATGTATTTTTTTCCCTAAAGTTCCAACCTGCATATTAATCAACCCTGACGGTAAGACAATAGAAGCGTTTGGGTTTGACGCGGAAATTCGCTACAGTGAATTGTGCGAGAGTGGCGAGCATACCAAATGGTACTACTTTCGAAGGTTCAAAATGTCACTGTGGAAAAAGGTAACATTTTCGTATAAAAGTAAAGCACCAGGGAAGATGTGCCTATAACTGTCAAGCGCTGTTTTGAACAACGCACCAACGCAGACGATGATATAAAATTTAACGCAATTAAACCTTCAAATGTTGTATTTGGTAATATAGAACAAAACATAAATTATTTCTCATGGATTAAATTCATGTTTAAGACACGATAGTGTATATGAGTGTATATTTTGTTCGTCAATTTTGTTTCAAGCCCATACACACCGAAACCGTACTTGAGGATGAGTGTGGTCGCAAGTTGCCAGCTTTAACAGTGTTTACTGCGTCAATCAGGCAAGTTTTTGACAATTTTCTGGAATCAAATAGTGTTTAACGTGTGCTGTTAAAATGATTATGTAAAAAGTGTATGTCTCAAATTATTATTATACCGGATTTATATAGCGCCCTTTTCATACAAGAGTGCACGTTCAAAGGCGCTTTACATAAGAACATTTGACGTTTCGCAGATACGAATACATTTTGCAACACAGTTTTAAAAGAAATCGATCAAAGCTACTCAATTATACTATAAAACTACTCTATTATACTTATACTATAAGTGCTACGTACTTAAAAACATGCATAGTAACCCTAGATTAGAAAGATCAACAAGACACTATAAAACTACTCTATGTGTATAGCTACAAGACAATTATTGACAAAATAAAAATCTGAAACTTAAACTATAAGTACTACGTAAAAAAACAAGAACAAAAAATATGTATTCTGTAATTCTACCAGATTCTTGAAAGAAGATTTAGAGAAAATATCAGAACGTCAAGTGGCAGGTTTGACGCAAGACGACATTCACTGGGTTCTGACTGTGCCAGCAATTTGGAATGATTCAGCAAAACAATTTATGAGATTGGCTGCAGTACAGGTATGTTTGGTAACATATGCAGCTGACATTTAAATACCGATGTAACCTATAGTCGTGTTGTTAGCTTGCACTTTTCAAGTTTTTTTAATCGCCCTTATTCTCCAGTTAGGCGACGACAATACGGAGTTTTCTGGTCAATATTTTGAGATTGTATAAACCAATGTTGATGAAACATTTAATTTTGGAAGTTATCAGAGCGAACTAACCTAGGATTCCTTTCTTAACATTGAGTTTGGATCCATGTATTGCACGGAAAAATCAATGGTACTGAGGGTTTCCCGCTCAAATCCATAATTTATGTTGGGATTGATGTTTTTGCTGACAGCTTGTGTGTCGGTATCTTCCATGCATTATCAGCTTTAAGATGTTAATTATATTTTGTTTACTGTCTTTAATGTCCTTCTTTTTTCGGATTTTAATCAATAAACATCCAGTACCGCTTTGCGGCGGCTGTTTTTATGGCATGTTAATGGACTGACTGAGAGATTGATTAAAAAGCGATAATTAATGTCCCCCATACATATTGGTAGGAATACAAGTTTCTGTAATTAAATTCAGTGTCAATATATGAGTGTGCCACTTAGGTAGAGTAATGCTATAATTGCATGCTGATAAACATGATGGTGTATTTAATTTAAGAAAATGCATTTAATATTAATTTGTAGAGAATGTCTTGTATCATTTCTAATGTCAGGCCGGAATACCAACCGAAAGACTTCATCTTGCACTCGAACCAGAGGCAGCCTCCCTGTTCTGTAGACATCTGGCGGTGCAAAAAGATGGGGAAGACAGTATCTCCACTATGCGGGCCGGGAAGAAATATTTAGTGTTAGACGCCGGAGGTATAACTGATCCATAACACATATTTAAATATGAGTGTCATTTTTTCCTGAATGCATGTTAAACAAATTGAATTTGTTTAAAACCTACAACAAACGACAAACGTTTCCACTGAAACAATTTCAATTACTTTCTTTTTAATTTATTAGTATGCGCATAAATATCCATTAACTTCAGGTGGAACAATTGACATAACTGTTCACGAAGTATGTGTCGGTGGCAACCTGAAAGAGATCCATATTCCAGGTGGGGGGCATTGGGGAGGGACAAGGGTGGACGAAGCCTTCATGGCGTTTCTTGAAAAAATAGTAGGTAGGTAACCGAGAGAAATGATGTTTTACAATAAACAAAAGTAGCTATTGTTTGACGACAAGCTACACGACAACGGATTTATTATTTATTCATATTGAGTTTGGCAGAAAATTGATCAATGCTTGTATACTTGAGGGTGTATGTTTCATAGTACTTGACATACATGTATTATATAAAATACTAAACAAAAGGACGTCCGCGACCCTGAAAGGTCGTTTACTTATATTACAATTTTGGTCCTAACTTGACATAAGTTTGAATATAAAACATTCGGCAAAGACTTTTCCATGCCACTGTGCAACTTACTAAAACTACATGAACAAGTGTATATCTAAGTATATACTCAACTGCTGATAGTGTTGTTTTGTCCACAGTAACAAAATGATTAAAAAAAATAATAATGACTTACACGTCGTCATGTTCCAATGCGAGAAACTGGTTATAGCACATATTCATAATGTATATGCATAAAAGGTAATTACTCTCCAGCGACTGATAATTGATTAGATTTAACCAAAATTATTTTATTTACAGATAAAACTACTATTCAACGATTTAAAAATGAAAATATGGAAGATTATGTCGAATTGCTTCGTGATTTTGAAATAAAAAAGAGATCTATTAATACAGAAAAGGATAGTAAAGTTACTATTAAAATACCGCTATCTCTCATTGACCTTGTGAAAGATGTGACGCAAGTAACATTGAAAGACAAAATACGATCAGTTGGTTACGGGGAAAAGGTACGTGAAAGTTTTCAAACTGGTATGATTTTAATATTTAACTGTAATGTTAAGACATCAGTTCTATGTTAAAAACATATTTATTTAACAAAAGTTATTTCTAAACATATATACATATAAATTGTATTACAGTTTATAACAATTATTGTTATATCCATTAAGTATATTTCTAAACTGCATGTCCTTAAACTTGTATGCGTTTAGGTTAGTCTGACTGGGGACAAACTTCGCTTGGATGCAGAGATTACGCGTTCATTCTTTAACACATCTATGTCGAAACTTACTTGGTATGTGTCCGATTTGCTTCAAAAGCCGGAATGTGAAGGCGTAGAAGCCATTCTGATGGTGGGAGGATTCTCTGAGTGTATGATTCTCCAGGAAACCGTCCAACAGCGCTTTTCGAAGAAGCTGAAAATCTTCGTTCCACCGGAGGCGGGCCTTGCAGTTCTCAAGGGAGCTGTCATATATGGTCATTGTCCAAACGCGATTACTGAACGTGTTTCCAACTAACCTATGGTGGTTTCATCAGAAGTTTGATATCAGCGAAAACTTACATCCTTTGTCTACGCGTGCAATATATAAAACCATTTTGCATTACGATATTTTAGCCATCATCCTTTAAACTGAAGATAAGCGTGTCGCAGGATGGGCTTTTTAAAAACAATTATTCACCTCTAAATTCAAACAACTTTATACGATTATTCTTCCAATTATTGTTATTTGTGCAACGCAATCCCAAATCCCAAATTTAAAACCGATGGTGACATGAAGATAGGTTTTATATTGTCATACCTCAGGTCGAAATTAATATTAAATAATAACAGTCGAGTGTGCTGAAAATGGTTACAAAATAAACACACGGTTAACAATATGATAGTGCAAATCTAATGTTGTTTATATCAGCAGAGCTCTTTTTTTATATGAATATAACATCCTTTCAACTTCAACCATATTTAGTTTTATGTAATATTAAAAAGTACAGATTAAGCCTTACTAGGTTACGAGTATCCTCTCATAGATTGAGAATAGAAAGTTGCAGATGGTCTAAGCCCAACCCTACACCTGTTGAGCAAAGGACATGTATAGTTTGTAATCGTCTAGAAGACGAATATCATTTTGTGATTGAATGCAACTTATATACAGATTTAAGAAGTAAATATATACCTGCATATTACAGAAACAGACCAAATATGCAGAAATTTATAGAATTAATGTCTTCCGATAGTGAATCTGTGTTAAGAAAACTAAGCGCTTTTGTCCATGCCGCATTTTTAGTTAGATCAACGAACATGTATGCGCACATTTGATGTATTTTTACCCATTAACTAGCTGAAAAATGTAAATGTGTGTTGTTTTTTTTTATTTTTGTATGTGACTGAAATCCTATATAATGAGTATTTTTGTGCGAGTTCTTGTTTTCGTGCCTTATTAGTTTTGTTTGTAGAGTAAATGTGTTTAAAATAATGCATTATGTAGTATGATAAATCCTTTTAAATGTTATGCTTGTCGTCTATCTATGTATGCTGCCGACTATTTGCTTTAGATGTATAATCAGTATTGTGTGTGAGATCTTGTTTTACTCTCTTTAGGTTTTGTTTGTAGAGTAAATGTACGTTAAAAATAATGCAATTTGTATTGATAATTATGAGTACTCCTCTTTAACTAATTATTACGGCTTATATGTATCTGCTGCTGCTGTTAATTATTTATTGACACTACTTATGTAATTATTATTTAAAAAGTTGTGCAACCTCGCTTACTCATAATTTCACGTGTTTGTTATAATCATGTATATATGTCTATCACTGTAGTTATTATATTGTTTGTACTTAAATATGTCCACATGGGCCATTGGCCTTCTGGAAATGCTGTAAATAAAATCTAATCTAATCTATCAATATAAATGCTATGTAACTGATTCGCAGTTGTAAATTCAATGATGCACCAAGATTGACATAGCCCTTATACACAGTAATAGTTCGTTGAGCTCAGTTCAGTTCATATCCTGTTACATGAATTGTCAAATGCTATATTGTTCTATATTAAACGAGTGATATCATGCTTTTAAGTAAAACTATAAGCTTACTAACGTGACAACTTGCAGTATATATGTAAATTTAATGTTACTCCACTAGCACTTTCCTGTACTGTTTTGAAAAGATAAGGAATATTGTTAGTTTGCCCGACCATTAGCGAGATCTAACGTATTTGCCGTACGCGCTTAGCAAAATATGATTTAACGTGAAGGATATCAGCGGAGTTTTATCGCATGCCTTTATATTCGAAACAAACTTACAAATATACCATTCATGTTGATAAAACCATAACATTACTTATTAAGTTACACGATGCTATTTCACAGAAGTAACGTCGTATGATATGTCATTAAAAATGTATTAAATATAAGTTCCACGTTTGTGTTTAATATAGAAAAATATTAGTAATGTATGTATAACACCTGTAATTTGTTATAATTGTGTATATTACACAAATTCTAAATACAACGGAAATGTGCCAAGTTTATGGTATCTTGTATGATACTAAGTTTCTACATTAAAGCAGTAATGTCATGTAAATTCGATACTTAAAAATGATATATCTAAAGTGCGCTTTACAATTTGCGGTTATAAACAATACAGCATAAAAGAAGTCAGTATAAGACATATGCCTACAACTAGTAAAGCAAACACATCTGAGAAATTACGCCTAAAGTTGGGATGAACCAAACGATTTACTGTCAAAATATAAAGATGAGAGGGGCCAAACATGGAGAATAAACGCGTTGGTCTCAAACGAATTTTACTCCGGTGTACTTCAAAGAATTTAACAACATGCATGTATTAAATATATTTATGTTTAGGAAAATATTATTGCAATACACATGTTTCTTGTTTTAAACTAAAGATGTATATTTGTGTTTGTGGTGGTAATGTTGCTTTATGTGGTTATTGATTTTCAATCTAAATTCATGTACTTACTATGTGTCAATAAATACCTGCACGTGATCAGTATTCATACATTCAATATTAGTAATTCATTGTGTTTCATATGCAAATTGACGCGCTCATTATATATGACAAGTTATTTAATATAATATTTAAGACTAATGAACTAAATCGACTGATACATATACTTAAATACTGATATTCGTGTATTGTATTGCAAAATCCTTCAGTGTTAACATCATTTATATGCTGTCCCAACGTATTTAAGTTTCATAGTTATGAATAGTAACCTCCACACGTGTATCTTTCATTCGACTGTATTCCCTCATGCTGAGTTGTAAGATTAACTGATACTCCATTAATGCGGTGTCATTGATATTGTAATCTTGTGTTTGGCTCAATCACGTAATCACGGTGCTGAACCGTAATGGATACGTCGATGTACAAGAGATTGCAAGCTAAAATAGTAAACGCCAATTTATCATAACAGAAAACACTTGTAATTGATCAGGCAAGTGACATTGTAATCTTTCATGAAGTTTCGATATATTCCGCACTTAACAGTGTGTGTTTTCACAATATCTATTCACATGCGGCATTACTTAACTGAATGTCAGGCTTGTTTGTAGCAACACCAACCCCAGTTCTCAGTTAGAATCTACACTTATTAGCTCCCTCTCAAAACCATGTTTGACCGGAAGTTACATGAAGATATTTGTCCATATTACAAAGATACTAGATAAGTATATGGACGTTAAGTTTTGGTACCATTTTTCTTTGGAAGCCAATGCCATGATGAAAACAACACGTTTTACAAAGGTCAAAACAAGGTACTTGATAAATATTGAAATCTATACCACATTCGATTAAAAACGAGTTTAATATGCACAAGAGAGAGAGAGAGAGAGAGAGAGAGAGAGAGAGAGAGAGAGAGAGAGAGANGAAAGAGAGAGAGAGAGAGAGAGAGAGAGAGAGAGAGAGAGAGAGGTGGGAAGCCACTATTTACACAGATACATGCTGGTTATTTATACTCCACTCCCAAACCGAAAACGACCCCCCATACCAGTCATTATTACCGTTTTAAGAATGCAAGTATGTTAACGTTTAAAATCAAGTGTATTTCACTTAGATTTTTGGTTAATGCAAAGTTCACGTGTTGTTCAAGTAACCCAAAATAACGAGTGCCCGTGATAAAGTCATATAATGAATATATAAATTTGATTTGCGCAACACATAAGAAACCAATCAGCTAAACCTGACTTTATTCAGGCCGATATTGTTTGTTTTCCTGATTCAGAGTTTGCTGACAGTTTTTGTCGCAACAACCGAATAACTTTTTAGATACATTTTATCCTGGAATAAATACAAATCAAGTAAATTATTATCTGACCAGGTGATAACACCCTATTTAGTTTTCTTATATAACCACACGACTATAGTGTGTACGTTTAGGTATTTTAAGTAAATGGTCAACATTAAAATGAATAAAACTTTAAATAATCTAACATACCGGTAATACTAGTACGTATACAGTAGATATTTCTTTAATTCAGTGTAATGTCGTATTCGTATGATATCGTGAGTGGTCATAGAAACAATATGTTCACGAGTGGCGCAGCAACTATTACAAATATCAAGTTTCTTCTGACATTAAATGAAATCAAATCAGATTTTGCACTGAATTGAAAAATGTATCTGTTTGTTTCTTGCTTTTGTTTTCGAGAAACATAATTTGTTTCACCATTGGACACTCATTATCTTCCGTTGGGAAGCCCCAGTCAAGCGCGTGCGCCTCATCATTCATGATTTTATTCCTCCAATTAAAACTTAGTTTCGTATCTGATAAAGTTTCGTCTTTAAAATTCCGCGTCATAAAATACGCAGATTGTGAAGAGTTCTTGTATCGCCTCTCAATAAATATTTTAAGAATAAACAACAAGAACGTGAACTATACACCGCCTATAAATATAAGACTCATGATC
The DNA here is from genome assembly GCA_007657795.1 of Dreissena rostriformis. Classification (NCBI taxonomy): domain Eukaryota; kingdom Metazoa; phylum Mollusca; class Bivalvia; order Myida; family Dreissenidae; genus Dreissena; species Dreissena rostriformis. The sequence goes on along the minus strand of VMBQ01006451.1, from coordinate 14,363 downwards.
GTGTGACGTAAAATCACATAAAGTGGGACGGACGGGACTACATTTCGAGCCCAACACAGACATGAATGTAATGTTACCGTCTTGCAAGAGATTGCATTATTTGATGTAATTTGATCGATGCATTTAAAAATTATTATCATTATTATTAACTATCATTTTCTAACTTCAATTTATTTAGTTTTACAATGTTTACACGTTTTAATAAAGTGGTTATGTTGTTATTTAGGCATTATTTGTGTAAGTGCTTTTATGGCATAGTGATTAAACAAAGCCAATTTAGAACGATCGAGTCACATAGTGTAGTGTAAAAGTACATGTATTGGCAAATGTGTTGTAACAACAAAACCATTCTCGTTTCCAACACCCACTACACTCTTCATCATCCGTTTAATGACATTTAGCTTTATCTGACAGGCAAAGTTTATCTGACACCCGCGTGTCCATTCGTGTATTTAAAATATTAGCATGCGTGTGTGTGGCGATACAATGGGAGTAAATTATACGTTGGTGAACAATCAAATGTGAGGATTATTTCCCTTGGAATCAGTTTACTTAATTATTCAAAACCGGTTAAGGTTTTAGAGTAAAAAAGCGACGCAAAGGGCCTGAATTTCAGAACGGCCACCCTCATCAAATTTATTTTCCATATGATAACTGCAATGATTAAATTCTTTGCATTGCAGATATTCTAAAGGCAAGGTAAATCTGATTTTGATCTTGCCGCAATGATGGTATTTTAATAACATATTAACTCGTCTTATTAAAAGATTAAGATTTCAATATTCTGTCCATTAACAATGATTGTGCAGTGCTTATTTATCATTGTGCTAGTTTGCAATATTAATATAATAATGGCGAAGAATTAACTTTTTTTTATAAACAACAACAACAACACAACAACATTAATTAACCCGCAAGCGGATAAATTTATATCGGAAGTTAATTGCTTATGTGTATAACTGTGTTTATCATTAGTTGACATAAACAGACCTTTGAACTCATTCCGCATGCCCAGTTGGAACGATATGAGTAGAAAAGGAGGAAATCAGAGACGAGTTCCGATAAGCAAAGAAAGTCGGCAAGCGGACATACAATACCCATGTCAAACATGTGGCAATATTTGTGTGTTTTATAACAAATAATTATTCATTTAAATTGATCTGTCATTTCTGTGCGAGAGTATGTGTACATACTACAGTAAAACTTATCTTTGACATATAATGGTAAGTATCATTAAATCGCCACAGGCGTTCGAAGACGTGTGGGTAATGGGGTGCAATAATACAAGTGAACGTCTACGACGAAGGCGGGGTACAGTTGCCGTAGATTATATGGGAATGTTAAGGGGAACAGGTAAGCTTTGAGGATAGAAGAAATTTAGTTTTTATAATTTGTCGTAAATGCATACAATGTTTCGATAGTATATTACTAGACTACCTTTTCAGATAATCTGTTTTACTGTTAATGCAACTTGAAATGTGATGGAAGTTCTATCTTTTACTGCTCTTACTTGACATGTTATTCTTTTATAAAAAATATAGCTATAAATATGCTTTCTCCCGGGATGATTCCGAGTTTTATTTTTTAAATAAAGTGCGACATTCTATTTTCTCACGAACGCTTGCAAAAGTAAACACATTATTGAATGATTGTGTGTATTCGTTTCATGCAAGTTATATTTGAACGCGTTTAATGCCCGTACTCAATTCTTGTTGATTCTGAGGAATTGGGTGAAAGAACCAACCTTACAGCGCCATGTAAATTGTTGGTTTACAATGAAAGTGTGTCATGGATTTCACCACTAATTTGTATAGACTGCTACTGACCCTTCAACTAGGCCTAAAGATGCGGTGAAAAGGAATCAAATATTGATTGTTCTGTTAAATATAATTACAACAAAACTTAATATTAACACTATGTGATCATAGACATATAACTTCCATTATAATCTTTAATTAAAACAGACAAATACCATTTACAAAATTAATTGGCAATTTGTGCTTTTACCCGTTGTTTTCTAAACACACACCAACAATTATCTCTCTCTGGTGAGTAAACATATCTACTTTTCTGACATCATCTGTACACCCAATAGAACTGTGAGGGATTACAATGCATGATAACCGAACTATCGTCATATGTAGTTGATAACAATTTGTTTTCGTCGACATACGTTCCTTTAATGCAATGAACAAAGATAACTCGCTCTTAAGTTTTTGTCTATATTTACAAAAAGTGTTTACATGTAATACACCAATTTGTAAAATCCATACATGACATGGGGTTATTGAGCTTGTTTGCAAAGCATTCATATATACTCAGTTTTTATGTCAATTAATCATAAAGCATAAGTGCACTTTTTAGCCTAAAAGGATTACTAAATATTGTGTCGTATCGTTGATACACAAACAGATTGACTCAGAAACAAATACACGAACCCATAGACATAAATAAATACTCACATAAACAACACACACAGTCGTAAGACTCACAAATACACCAAACAGAAGCAGCAAAAGGCCATATAGAACTATATTTTAACAAAATCATTCAAAACAATAAGTTATCCATATATAATTGACAATGTATTGATGACGAAAGAATGTTGCCATTTTGTAGTGGCAATATGCCGGTCATTTAAACTTCCAAAAGTCGGGCGTACTGGCGGAAAAAAAGCAAGTGTACATTTAAGTTTGATACATAACCAACTGTGCCAACAAGTTTTGTTGTTTTATCATTAAGTTAACGACGGAAAACTATCGCGTAAATATGTTCAGATAGTTTAAATTGACATACATGTCGAAAACAAACAATTGTCATCCATGACTCTAAACTTAAAGATAACCGTAATGTTCTTTTGCGAAACACACGGGTTTAATGATAGTGGGGTATTGTGCCAATGTTTTTAAAAATCGTTCAATACGTGCTCAGTTTAAAGAGCAAACAAGCACTATTTTGACAAAAAATGCTGTAATTTACATTTGAATTCACAATTATAACTCTATCCTAATGGCACACTTATACACCACTTTATACCGAATAGGTTTTTAATCGTGTCATTATATTCCTATAGCTGTATTTCAAAATATTTTAATGCATGTAACGTGACAGACCAGCAAAAAATTCTGGACAGACCCCATCTCATCGTTGAAAAGGAAATAAAAACAACATAGTTTGTTCTAACACAATATCCATAGTAATAGCTTATCATTAATAATAAAGATACCAACCGATACAAATTTACTGGATGGGTTCTCATATGATATCACATTTACCTTTATGTTTCTGCATACGTCCATGCCATCGTATTATAATACGCTTTTCGTTTACATATGCAGAGTATATAAACACAGTTTAATTTCTTAGGTGACACTACTCTACATTCTGTAAATTATTTTTTAGGTAATAATTGTAAGCAAATGAAATTAAAATGGGCTTATGAATAATCAAATAGAAATAACTATGCGAATCGTATAAACGCTGCACAAATCGTTTAAATATGCTTATTTTTGTATACGGATCTTGCATGACACTGAACAACTCTAATTGTTACCTGTTCAAAAATAATTGGAATAGAACGATAATACGGTACCTATACCACGTGACTTTTTAAGATATGTGTTGGGAGAATAAAGCGCGACATAGATAACATTTTTAAGGATGACTTTTTTAATATTTCACCATTTTTAATGGGATAAAGTGGAGAGCCCGCTCATTCGTGAAAGTTTTCTATAGGTATCATGATTTGTTTAACAAATAAGTATTTGTTCAGAAAAGCGCAACCGCGCGTTTGTAATATGAAGTCCACACACTGATCCGACATTTTTCTAACCGTTCTAACGCGCGGTTGCACTTTACTGAAAACATACTTATTTGTTTGAAAAAACATGATACCTATAGAAAACTCTCACGTATGAGCGGGCTCTCCACTTTATCCCATTAAAAATGGTGAAATATTTAAAAGGACATCCTTAAACATGTTTTCTTGGTCGCGCTTTATTTTCCCAACACAGATCTTAAAAAGTCACGTGGTATAGGCACCGTGGATCATATGCACATTTTCACTTCATAAGCATACTGTAGAGTTTTAAAGAATGAGGATAACAAGAGCATGAGGGATCGCGCATCCAATACATATTTATAAAAAACTAATTCAGTGTTAATAAAAGGTCAATACCTCCTTGACAAAAAACATCAGAGTGACATGGAAATATGCGCTTGACCACCCTTGTGGGATGCTTCATGTATAGTATCATAAACTTTGAATAATTAGTCGTTGAGTTCTTACGCGGACGGTCAGACGGGTGGATGGAATGACCATCGAGAATGGTGGATACAATTTTCTGGAAAATTGGTTTAACACACGCGCAAAATAAATCACATAAAAACGGACTGTCAAAGCGGCATCAAATATCGCCGACATTTATACAGTTATTATCTTATGATATATTACATCAGAAAGTCTATAGTTAACTGCGTTATTTTACCTGTTGCTTTTTCTACACATTCGACAGTAATTTCTGTCCCGCCGAAAATCATTCGAACCCCTACGGTTCTATCAGTAAGGGTACCACTTCCGGACAGTGGGACACTGACAGAGCCAACCTGTTTGCTACCAACATCTGTTGTAAATTTAGGGTCTTTGTCACTCGTAACAAATATCGGAAATGCAACCGTCTTCTGATCCTCAAAAACAGGGCCGTACAACGATTCGTCCTGGGCTTCACCAACGACAAACGTATCGCCAGCTCTAACAACAACTGACCACACGTTTAGACATCGGAGTTCTCCATTGGGAAAGACCGTCCGTTTAGACAATGGATGTTTTTCCTCGTCAAACATTGCTGCGATATCTGTTCCGTAGGTATACTTTGAAACACGCTCTGTAATCGCCGACGGACAATGGCCATATATAACAGCACCCTTGAGGACAGCAAGCCCCGCCTCCGTCGGAACGATGATTTTCATATGCGAAAACTGCTGTTTGATTGTGTCTTGGAGAAGCATGGACTCCGAGTAGCCTCCAACCATCAGTATGGCTTCAACGCCTTTACATTCGGGTTTTTGAAGCAAAGCAGATATGTGCTCCACAATATTCGACACAGATGTCTTAAAGAAGGAAGACATGGTATCCGCATCTAAGCGAAGCTTATCACCCGCCATGGTTATCTAAAATTACATTTATTGAGTGTCATATAATATGCAACAAAATCTTATAAAAATTAACATTACTAGGACCTTTATACATAACTTATTCGTGTTTAATTTTACTTAGGGTATAGTGTGACATTAACATAGTTAAATACTTTATTTTGATTTATTTTAACAAACTTCCGAGTATTAGTGAAAACAAGATGCTTGTTATATTGAAAACAAATAATCATTGATTTCATATTCTAACAGTAAGAAATAAATTACCCACACCGCCTCTTCATACACAATTCGCAATTAGTAATTTAAGTGTTTATCATAAAACGCTCTTTGAATAGGTAAACTGAATAGTTTCAATGTATTCAGCCAACGGACACAATGGCATTGAAGTCGAGTATCGTTTCACGTGGATTGTCATTTTAGGCTGCCGATGACAAATTTGGTGTATACGCTGAATCAATTTAACCAAACATTTACCTTTTTTCCGTAACCTGACGTTTGTAGATTTTCCTTGATCGACTTTCCTGTTGTTTCTTGCACGCATTCGAAAAATGATACCGGTACTTTAATGGTAGTTTTACCGCCCTTTGTATCTACGGCTCTCTTTTTTAGTTCAAAATCACGAAGAAGTTCAATATGATCTTCCATATTCTCATCTTTGAATCTCTTCATCACTGATTTATCTGCATGCACATACAATAAAATAACATCAATAAATATCGATGTCCTCAGAAAAATCAAAGTCAATCTAACAACATAATACTCATTTAATTACATTAGTATTAGGTTAGTATATATTACCAGTAAGCTCTTCAAGAAAGTCCATAAACGCTGCATCCACCGTTGTTCCTCCCCAGTCACCGCCACTCGCCTTGTGGACCTCTTTGAGGTTTCCGCCTGCGCAAATTTCGTGTACCGTTATATCAATTGTTCCACCTGCAATAATGTATATGTTTTACCTCGACATTGAAGTTAATCGACCGCTTCCCAAAGTTAAAATCTTCGAATTATACAATAATCAGTAATTCATGGATTTTTTAAACTAGTTAAAATTAACACATTCATATTAATTTGTGATAAATTACAATGTTCACTGCGAAACAATATATCATTAAGTCAGAAACTTTGATTAAAAATATACAACAGCAAATGAAGACAGTGTCGAACATATATTGCGAACAACACTTCTACATCCGCATCACGCCGGCATAAAACCACAACACATAAAAAACATCACGTTGTGCACATTTAGGTGAATGTGGTCAATTAATTCGATATATGAATTTATATTTCGATAATACGATTATACGTTTCTGTAGTCTTAAAATTGATATGTTTGATATAAACAGCATACACACATGCGCATTTAAATGACTCCATATTAATTATTTTCAATAAGGCATTTGATGTTCATCGAGTTTTACAATCACGATTTTATCAAACTAAGGCAAAAATCAGTTAACAAATATGTGCTTAATCGAGTACCAGGAAGTAGTAAAATTAAGATACATTAATTAACTCGACATTCGCCAGAAATATTATGTGGCTTAATCAATAATAGTATGAGTTTTCAAACTTAAAAAAAAATACACCTGTTAACAAACCTTACCTCCTGCATCTAAAATTAAATATTTCTGTCCAGCTCGTAAAGTCGAAAGACTTGATCCCCCTTCTCTCTGTACGGGCAGATGTCTGCAGTAAAGAGAGGCTGCCTCTGGTTCTAATGCAAGGGTAAGTTTGTCCGATGAAATCCCGGCCTTTAATGATAATAAATACATAATAATCAAGCTTGGTTTGTAGTACAAAACAAAAACAAAAATACAGTATTGTAGATGTCAGAAAAATGAATAATAATACATCGTGAAGCCTACGAAAATCAGTATCATTAAAATATGTTTATTGTAAATAATTTCATGTTGGTAGATTAGCTCTTTCGTATCATAAATAAGGTGGGCTTATCGTCATTTCATATCCAGATGTTTATAAAATACCTGTTCGGCGGCCAGTCGCATAAAATGTTTTGCCGACTCATTCCATATAGCAGGCACAGTTAAAACCCGATGAATGTCGTCTGCTTTCAATCCTGCCACTTGACTTTCAGATATCTTTGACAAATCATCCTTCATGAATCTAGTAGAATACCGACAACATCATTACATTCTATGCTATATTGGGATTACCCGGAAAATACCTACTTATAAAACTTGGTCACAAAGTTTATTTTTTACAATATATAAACCGAGTTCAAAGTGTGGTCAAGTAGGGTCGAAAACAAGGTCACCATGTAAATTCTTAGAAACATAATTTAACCTTTTAGTGACCATAGTTGTGTGTCAATCTCAATAAAACTGGTTCAGAATATTTATAATGACACTTTTTAGACAGTGTTCAAACTAAGGTCAAGTAAGTTTAAAATAGGTCACTGGGTAAAATCCTTAAAAAACCTTGGTACGACTGTAGAAGCCAGATTTATGATTTAATCATATGACAAGAATAATAAGCTTGACAATATTATTGAAACGTTCGAATTTGGATCAGTTCATATCTTTAAAAAAAAATTGAATGTTTGCGATGCAGCTGAAGTTTCACTGTGTGTTTAGTTTATGGACAATGATATAATATAATTATACATGTATAAAGAAAATGTATAGTTAGTAAAACACCATTTAGCCATTTCAGATGTGCCTTAATGACAATGAAAACACTGTCAACGCTGGAAGCTCTCGTCCACTTTCGTCTTCCAACATGGTGTCTTTATGGATGGACTAGAAATAAATGGAACACAAATGGTTGTATGAACAACGAATACATATTATAGTAGTATTTTCCTGATCTTTTAATTAAGCTTAGTCGCTTCCACTAATACACATTAACGATATGCATATTAAATTATTTTCCATGTCTAGGTCTAATAACACAACATAGCACCGTGAATCGTTGAAATGCGGTTCATCGCATCAAGAAATAACTGCACATTTATTAAAACTGTTATTGCGCTTTTAACAACGATCCACAGCAGTATTGAGTGTTGTATTTTGTAGTATACAAACTTTATAAGACAGCTTTCTTTGATGCAATCGGGGCTTGGTGGATATCATAGATCTGAACAGGATACTATGTTGTCATCGATTCATATTATAAATTAGCAAGACTGATCTGTCTGTTACTTGGCAGAGTCTGGTTGTCAAATATTAAAACAGTTGCCATAATAAATATTAATTAAATGTTAGGGCCTTTCAGTGTCAATACACACATCCAAATATGGGAGGGAGGCAGATTGAATAAAAAGCTTGGAACAGTGAGAAGCTGGGAGAGAGTAGAATTGATTGTAGAAATTAAATGATATAGAGGTTTAAGAGAGTTATTTATTAATTTAGTTTGTGTACATATTTATTATCTTAGTGTACAAATACAATGTTGAGTATATAAACTGTGTTGTGAAGTTATGAACTTTCTTCCCTAAGAAAATTGTAACATTAGACAGGTTTCTGTTGACGATTTACCTGTTGCCATAGCGACATTTTGAACCTTCGAAAGTAGTACCATTCCTTGTGTTCATTGTTCTCGCTCAATTCGCTATAGCGAGTTTCCGCGTCATAGGCGAACGCTTCAACTGTCTTACCGTCTGGTCTGATCAGAATACACGTTGGACCTGTACGATTAAACAGTGTTGCATTCTGTTTTAATTGTCAGTAACATAAGTCGGGAACAAAAAGACACAAATATCTATCTTCTAAAATTATAAATTAATGCTTTATGCAAATTAAATGACAAATTAAATGACAAACAGGTGAACACTACTTGACATTGGATTGCAAATGTTGCATATATCTCAAGATTAATTATAGGAGGTATCAAATATATAAATACATAAAAAGTAAACCAATAGCTGAAGACAATCCATTGAGCGAAAGCCTCGTCATCAACAGAAAGTCCGTTAGTTTAATTTAAACCTATTTATTTTAGCTCGAAAACATCGAAACCCTTATTGAAACGCTCTCGAGTCCGTTTCCTGGGACTAATAACCATTACTTGGTATCTTTGGGGGAGATCGAAATAACGCTCCGACAGTGGTGATCGAGCCCATGACCTCTCGGTCGCTAGGCGGAAACCATATCCACTACGTCACGGCAACCTGTTAGCACGCCCGTTAGCAAAGGAAAGTGAGCCATTGCCTCTACCGACAAGAAAATACATTCGAAGGCACAACACAAAACAGAAGATTATTGAAATTGTGATCGCTGCCTTAGAAAAATCAATGCAAAGCATCAACACTGCTAGGTAACAATGTAAGAAAGAATACACCAAATAACTTGCAACGCCGCTAACAGAGACATAAAATACATACAACGTGGTGAACAAAAAATGTTGTTACTACAAAGTACATCAGGCAATTATAAAGTGACCTTAAAGTAATTGTGTAAATAGTATATTGTATTAAGAACTCTATAAAACCAATATTAGCATGAAAATACGGAAAGCAAATACGAGCATTGACGTTTACCTTTTTGAGATGTTAGTGGGCCTCCACTCCATACTTTTGCATGAACTTTGGTCGGATCTCTTTCGTAATCGTGTTTGAATGAAAACGCCCAACCAGAGTAGGTTGTCCCAAAGTCTATGGCTGCAACCACTAAAGCGCTCTGTTTGGCAGCCTATGTTAAACATACTTCTATAATACAACAACCATATTAATTCGATTCTTTTTATTTGAACCTTAAATATTCACGCTGAACGTCAGGGAGAAAACATTCTTTTCAAAGACTGCATAAACATGTTTACAAATATTTGAAATGTTAATCTTTAATTAATAGGGCAAAACAAAATGAGGTATTTATACCTTCTTAAATTGCTATGGATTTATATAAACTGTATATTTTAGGTGAAAATCCACTATTGCAAAGTAACTAAAATTATACAAAATATCTTAAGTTATAGATTTTAATTTCTTGTGAATATATTTTACGGAAGAAAGCAAACTTTATTTTATATGATATTATATAATTGTACATGGTTGCATACATTTGCAAAACAAGCTGCTCCGCAAATAAATACACTGAGAAGATAATACATTATAGGCAGTGATAACGATGTTAAGAATTATCGAGTTATTACACTTCTCAGCTCACTAGAAAACTGTTTGCCAAAATATTAAATTAATAGATTATCTAGTTAGGCAGAACAGTACTGTGCATATTTATAGATATATAGAAGCATAGGCGGGATTAAGGTCTCAAATGAGAACAGTTGATAATAGTTTGGTCTAACATGGACTCAATGCTTACATTTTAAATCATGGTAAACAGTTGTATTGTGCTTTTGTAGATTGTACTAAGGCATTTGACTACGTTGTAAGTGATAATTTGTGGTATATATTTACAAAGTAAGGTATTCGGGGTCTAATACTGGTTATCATGAGGACGATGTACAATTGATAGTTGCGCATGCATGCTAGGAGTAAGACAGGGTGAATGTTTGTCTCCTTTCTTATTATCAATGTATTTTAATGACTTAGAGTCAAAATTTTACATTAAAAGAATAGAAGGTTTTGATGTTTACGTTTTTTAAATGTTTCTTTTACTTAATGCTGATGATATGATTATTTTCGGTTACACAGCAGGAGAATTAAAAAAAACAAGACTTAGATTTACGTAAAGATTATTGTCAGCGCTGGAAACTGATTGTAAACACTGAAAAAAATATGATTTTCAGATAAGGTGGGCGACAATCCTCTTAACATTTTTACTATAACGGTAAACGGTTTGATATTGAAAATAGGTTTAATTACCTCGGTATTGTTTTAACGCCCAGAGATTTATTTTCGGAAGCACAAACTACGCTTTCAGGAAAAGCATCTAAAGCTATTTAAAAAAAAATGAATAAATATTTACATTAATTAACTGATATTTCTGTGAGTCACCGAGTAAATATCTTTGATAGACTTACAATGCCAATTTTGAACTATGGCAGTGAAGGTTGGGACTTTGCTAGTGGTATATATATTGAACGTGTTAATATGCAATTTTGTAAACAAATCCTCGGTGTTAAAATATGTACACAACATGATTTTGTATATGGCGAATTTGGTTGTCATAATTGTCAATCTGCTTGATATGTTAACATGATTAAATATTGGAATAATTTAATTGGAACATACAAAAATAAGTTTACTAAACACGTTTACTTAATGTTGGTTCATGATTGCAATGTTCATCCTAATAAACTCAACTGGTGTTCACTACTAAAAGACTTGCTTTGTAACTAAGTTTTTTTATCAAGACGTTGGAAATGATAAGGTATTAATCTCAAAGGTTTGACAAAGACTAAATGATAATAAATGCTACTTTTATTCAAAACTGGAAAGAGAGAGTGTGCAACTCAAGCAGAGCCAATTTATATAAAAACATTCCCATTTTAAAATTCAGCCCTATTTAGATTTGTGCGCAATTAAAATATTTAGAATAAATTTTTCTAAATTAAGATGCTATTCACATAAATTACATGTAGAAATTGGGAGATGGGTCAAACCTCCCGTTCCTATAGGCGAAAGAAAATGTTTCACAGTATACATCATTTTATTACAGAAACCGACCTTACGTAATGTATTGAATTTCTAACAACTGAAAATAAAACGTTGCTGCACAAATTATGCTGTTACATATATATATATCATTTATAGTAAGGGATAGTAATACATATTTTCCCTGATGATATATGTACATGTTAAATGGTCCTTTAAAATTTACTGTCAAAACTGTTTTGAATGTATTTTATCAATTGCCATTGTTATCTTTTCAATGAATGTTATATTACAGTATCGTGCCTATTCACAAATGTCTTCTAAGACAGTATGGTGGTTATGTAGTTTAACAATTGTAATAATGGAATTACAGCGACTATATCAGAATAAACCGCTGTACGCACAAATGCTATTGTTTTTATATCGCATTCTAAATGCCGTTTGGACCATCTATTGTTATTTCGAAGGTGGTCTGTACATGGTTTATAAAACTGTATATGGTTTATAAAATGCTTGTCAATCAATATCAAACGTTGTTATTCCAATGCTTCAAGTATCTACAGATACCGTGTCAGAATATAATTTTTATTAAATTTTGTATTGCGAGCAGAGCCTTTTGCCTGCCTATATTTTCGTTTCGTATAGGTAGCAAGCAAGGGCTAATGCTTATGCTATTGTAACATGCATGATCTATAATTGATTTGTATGTTAAGTACACTTAACAAAAATATAACAAAATATTTATAAAAAAAAATATAAATGTAAAATACAGTATATTTGATATGTTGTTTTATTTACATATATTTGTTTATAGATATACTATCGATAGTTATTAAAACAGTTAACAATATTTATTAATACATGTTTTGTTGCAATTAAACGTATTATTACTTTGTACAATAAGGACGTTTTACTTAATAAACACTGTACGCATACTTTGTCCACTTGGACTATTGTTCAATTTACTTGCAAAACTTGTAAAAACTTTTATTCAGCTACAATCATATTTGATATCTTTATTCAAATTAAAAGTCAAATCTAGAATTAAAAGGTCCTTTTTATAGATAAAAGGTTTGATAAGATACCGAACTGTTACTACAATTTCAAAAGAAAAACAGTATTATAATAATTAAATAAGCGAAATACCACTACGGACATAAAAGGTATATACGTGTATTCATTATATTGTATTGTTGAATAGTTATCATGACTTGAAATGGTTCGAATGGTTAACGCGTAATGTTATGATTTAGAGAACGCACGATCGAGCTCTTGCGGGATTATCTTTTTTTTTCTTTTTATAATTATTCTATATGACAGGGGAGAAATTTAGTTCACATGCTTATATATGTAAAGAAAAGACATTACATGGTCGAACATAGACCTACATATATGAAAAAAAAATTGTTTTTCCTATTTTGACATTCACATTTTATTTTGTAGTTAATCTGCATATGAGGACGCACGCCTTTTTTTTTTTTTAATTATTTCATTTATAAAAAGAATCATCATATATTCGATTTTAGTATATTGTTTTCATACGCAAGGTAAATAAAGCGTTCACATATGAATATATATTCAACGTGTTAGTAATACGACTTTAACGCAATAACATGTTTTAAGGTTTGAGTTGTTCAGAATCAAAGAATAATATGGTAAAGCGAGGGAAAATATATACATGTTCTTTGACAAACTTTGTCGGAATATGCAAATGTATCTATGATATCTGAGTCGAAAGAAATACTAGGTTAACTGAAAATAAATGGTAAAACACACGGTCAAGTGCGCCTCACATTCAATATGATCCTTGAGGAACATGTTTTGATTATTAATCGCTGTAAGGTCTAAGCTTTCTTTAAAACTATGTATAAGTACCACAATATAGTGTTATAAATGTTTGTTATTTTACACAATATGCATTCAGGTAATCAAAATAAAACCAGTTCGATTTACAAGAAGATTTATAATGTTTTGCAAAAAAATAATAAATCAATCCGCTGGAAAAGACAATCCTTCTAATGCTTCTCTTTTCTTCTGGCGATGCGTTAAACGTACAAAAGTGTGCCTAAAGACATACACTTTGACGGGCGGACAGATGAGCAGAGAGGCAGTTTGGTTGCGATAGTTTGCTCTCCTTATTTTTTACCGTGCTAAAGTCACACAAACTCGCTAGATTGCATGTACTTTAGTACCGTCTATGCGCAGCTAGTGTGCACTTTAACCGCATAGACGGGGACCCTGGAGTAGTTCATATCACCAGAGAAGTGCTCACAATTATGGGGCATAGCCAGTCAAAATCCACAGCTCTAATGTTTGCAGGACGTAACGGTAAAACACCAGACTATTGACGTCAGGCATATGCATACAAAAATTGTAACCTATGCAATCAACAGTGCATCGGCACATCCAAGTCAACTAATTGATTGCAGTGAGCGCTTATGCTAAAACCGACGTTATGTTGCTAAAATAATGTTCGAAACAGTATGTATGATTGGTGAATATTGATATAGAATTGAAAGTCTTAACATTCTGAAGGAGATGACCTCACACTACACTTAGATTTTTTTCTTAAGTTCATTTAACAAACTATTGATGATTGAAGATCGTACATGGTCACAGTGTAAGAATGGCTGCTCAATTATTGAATGGATATATATATATATATATCCATTCAATAATTGAGCAGCCATTC
>VMBQ01006450.1:0-55348 GCA_007657795.1 Dreissena rostriformis | reverse complement strand
CACTATAAATAACGCAAGTAGATTGATCATTTTATATACTAGTATAAAATATATACAATTCACTACACATGCACAATTGCATTCCTGGTTTTACCAAGTGACGATGATGATCAATCTACTTGCATTATTTATAGTAAACGGGGAGTTACCTGGTAGGCATACCCAGTAAAAATAATCAAATAAAGTAAAAAATAAAATAAAAAACTTTTTTCAAGTAACGTTATATACCAGTCCTGATATTTTAATAAATATAAACTAATAATTGTAAAACATACGGTATTTTAGAACTTTTCTTTTTTCGTCATTCGAGGTTGACAGTCCCTTTAATATTGCCAAGATAAACATTTTGACAAATTGTCATCAAGATTGAGTCATAAATATTGCTTATACTGTAACAATAAGGAGTTGTTTTTCTGTCATTTGACCTGGTGAACTAGTTTTTTACATGTGAGATTACCTTTGAACTTTCAAAAGATATTGTGAAGAAAAACATTCTGACCAATCTTCAGCAAGTCATAAATGAGGCTTCTAGAGTGGTTACACAGTTTTATCTAAGAACTTACCGTGTGACCTAGAGTTAAGACCCACATGGCCCAGACTCAAATTCAGCCTAATTATTGTCAAGATAAACTTTCTTACCATATAACATCATAAACACATGTTATTTTTTATTTCAATAACTGGACTAGATAAAGGCAAATGAAGTAAATGCACAGAAATGTTAACCAGAATAGTCTTAGTACAAACAGGGTAATAGATCTGCTAAATTACAGGTCAGAGTTATGGTCAGTGACCGCACACAATGAACCGGAACAATTGATTGAAGTTTCAAGTGAATACCTGTAGAAGAAACTGTTATATTGAGATATCACATATTAAAACCTTAACCAGAGCATTACGCAGACACTGAGAGGGAGGCTGAAAAATTACTCAGTAGAATAGCTTGGACTATACGGTGAATGGTCAACCTTAAAACTTGAAGTAAATTACACCCAAACTTCCCTAATGCAAGCCCTGGTGAACTGCTATCAATGCGTATGTAAGGATACAATCCTTCATGACAAAATTGTTCTGCTCGTGGTGTTGCCACTTCCTCTCCAGGTTACCCAGCTGCGGGGAAAATAAAGTTATACCATAAGCAACAAATTTATACAATAAATAGATTTTTTATTAATATCGTTCATTGTTTTGAACAGTATTTCAGTTACATCATTGCAGATACATGTTGACATCACAAGGAAGACATAACACCATTGAAACCTCTTATAGAATAATTTGTCCATACCTGTGTGTATGTCTCGTTGTCATTCAAGTCAGACTTGAGTTTCTCGTAGGTAGCATTGAGCTGCTTCAAGTTCCTCTTAAACGTTTCTTTTCTCTTCTGAAGGATCACTCTGTCACCTTGCAGTTTCTTTAAAACAATGTCACAGGTTAATACCAGCAGTTTCTTTAAAACAATGTCACAGGTTAATACCAGCAGTTTCTTTGAAACAATGTCACAGGTTAATACCAGCAGTTTCTTTAAAACAATGTCACAGGTTAATACAAGCAGTTTCTTTTAAACAACGTCACAGGTTAATACCAACAATTTCTTTAAAACAATGTCACAAGTTAATACCAGCAATTTCTTTCAAACAATGTCACATGTTAATACCAGCTATTTCTTTCAAACAATGTCACAGGTTAATACCAGCAATTTCTTATAAACAATGTCAAAGGTTAATACTGGTTAATATGATGCTTGCAAATAAATCATGAATTCAATGTATTTAACTGAAACAGAAAGTCCAGAAAAGTTTAGATCTGACATTTGCCCACAAATCATAATTAAAACATAATTAAATGAAATGGACAGTTAAAAAAATATGTCAAATCAATATCTTGATTAAGAGAGATGAAAACTTATCAAGTGTGTTTTAGTTTAAACCTATTTTTTTTAGCTAGATTGCATAAAGCCTGAGGCTTATTTGAAATGCTCTCGAGTCTGTTTCCTGGGACTTAAATCAGTACTTGGTGTCTCCCACAGTGGGGATCGAACCCGTGACCTCCCGATCGCTAGGCGGACACCATATCCACAACACCACGGCGACCTTCGCCAAGTGTGTTTTACATTTCATGATTTGCAATGACTTCATCTAATGGCAGTAACTAGCCAAGAAATTGATTTTCAAAACTTTCAATTCATTCTCATAAGAATGGTTGAAACTTAGAAAACTATTGTGCCGTACTGTACCGTTTTGGCAATTGGTTCCTTGCCATAAATAAAAGGCCACAAAGGTGTGTATGATAGAATTGCAATACTGCTGCAGTTTCTGGAGTTTCACTTCTTTATATTAAGATCATGGATATCAGGCTGGATTCCTGGGGACCTCAGGAACAAATAATCATAACAAGTCATTATCTTGCTATCTAGTAATAAACACAAGAACTTGTCCATTTTGTAATATTTTTATATTTTTTGGTAAACTCCAACCACTATATTTGCTTATGTGAAGACTGTTTCCAGTTATACAAACAGCCTTAACACTAAACGGCTATCTAATATCCATAAACATTTGGACAAGGGAATACATTTTTTAACTTTCATATGGTGTTTTATAAAAATTTCAACAACTTAGAGATAGTTTTTTTTTTGGTAATTACGCTACTGAATCTTTTATGTTATAAGACTTCTGTGACCTTGACCTTTGACCTGTTTACCTTAAAATCAACAGTGGGGTTTCCTTTCTTGCCAAGTAACCTTCATACCAAATATGCATGGTTGAAAGGTTGAAGCACTCTCAAGTTAAAGAGTCATAATTAATGTTTATTTTTGTTAACTAATCCGAAACCCCTGTATCTAATTTCTAAGAAAATGCAAACTTGTTCACCCAAACCTGTCTCTTAAAGTCCCATTTTTTGGGGAGTGAATCCCTGTTTTTTTTTTATTTCTGATAAAATGCATGTACATTAACAGTTTACCACTCAGATAAGCATTTTAACACGGTTGACACTTTTAAAATCATATTAAATATCTTCCTTCCTAAGACTCCAATGAGCAGCAAACAGCATTAAACATGAACAGACTGCGAGTTACTTGCAGGCTGTTCTGGTTTTATGCTGGTAACATATAGCCATTTTCACTTTGCTTCTAAGTGCTAAAAGCTTCACCCAAGAATTCCCACCAACCTGTTTCTTGTCATCAGATTTCCTCTGTAGTGAGTCGAGGTCCCTGAAGGTGACCAGTTCCGCCTCCATGTTGGCGATCTTCTCCCGCAGCATGGTCAGCTCTGTCTGGATCTTGTCCTCCAGCTGTTCTACCTTCTCCAGATCTTCTCTCAGCTTCTCATTCTCTGAGGTTTTAAGTATTACATCATCAAATATTCATTCACTTAGTATCATCCTATTAAATATTCATTTATTTCAAATAACTCATTTATTTCAAATAACTTCTGTATTGTGTTGTTGTGGTACTATTTTCACAAGATTAAAAACGATTGTTGTAATAAAAACTTACCGGTTTACTACTGACTATATAATTTGCGACTATACAAATGAATACCTATACAAAGCTGTGTAATCAATACCCGTGTGTGGCACGTAACACAGGATCATATGCACCTTTGAATATAATTTATTAAGCAGTGTTTGGTAAAACACTGTATTTTATGTTAAGTATAAATATTTTCTACAAACTAAATTATTGAATTATAAAAATTATTCAAATTTTCAAAATTGCAAACAGAGTTTTAACTTTTTAAATGCCAATCATTCAATTAAATATTCAGATAATTTTGCCATCCCTACTAAAAATATAACTAATTGTTTCAACATGTAAAACATTTTTTCCCCAAATATGTGATACTCTAAATGTATATGTATAAGCACCAACATGTTAAGTCAGATATAGGCATAGTAATTAAATAAGCCTTGCTCTCGAAAAACAGGGTTTAACAGAGCTTAACCCTTTGCATGCTGGGAAATTTGTAGTCTGCTAAAATGTTGTCTGCTGAATTTCTAAAATTAGCATTTTCTTCGATTTTTTTTCAAAGACCACTATCAGAATAGCAAACAGTTTGGATCCTGATGAGACGCCACGTTCTGTGGCGTCTCATCTGGATCCAAACTGTTTGCAAAGGCCTTCAAAATCCGGTTCCAGCGCTCAAAGGGTTAAAGGCATGTCTCAACAGGCTAATCAGGGACAAATCTCTCGGCCTAAACAGGATTTTTGCTTTAAAGAGACTTCCTTAAAATGACAAATTGAAATACCATAAAAGTGGAAAGTGTCGTCTCTGATTAGCCTGTGCAGACTGCATAGGCTTATCTGGGACAACACTTTGCACACATGCATTAAGCCTCGTTTTCCCAAAATGAGGATTCAATCAAACCACTTTCACGCACCGTGAGCCAGCCCCATGGATGTGTACTCCGACTTCTTCATTTCCCCCTCCTTGAATGCAAGGTCCTCCTTCATCTCAGCCAACTCATTCTGACTGGGCAGGGCTTGGAACCGACCCATGTTCTATAATAGAGATTACTGGGTAGGGCTTGGAACCGGCCCATGTTCTGAACACAAAAGGGAGATAACTCATCCTGTCTGGGCAGGGCTTGGAACCGACCCATGTTCTAAATACAAAAGATGGAGAGATAACTCATTCTGGCTGGGCAGGGCTTGGAACCGACCCATGTTCTAAATACAAAAGATGGAGAGATAACTCATTCTGACTGGGCAGGGCTTGGAACCGGCCCATGTTCTAAATACAAAAGATGGAGAGATAATTCATTCTGACTGGGCAGGGCTTGGAACCGGCCTATGTTCTAAATACAAAAGGGAGATTACTTATTCTGACTGGGCAGGGCTAGGAACCAACCAATGTTCTTTAAATATAAAAAATATTGAATTGTATAAGGGTGTCTGGTCATAATTATGGACTAATAAATTGGCATGTGATAAACAGGGCATACCTCCATTAGTGACTCCTTCACGCAATATACTGCAGACACATCTTATAAACAACTACAGACTTACACAAATTCTATTAAAAAAAATTTACACAATCACAGATCCATGAAGTTAGGTGTCCAAAAAGTTGTACTTAAAAAAAAAACATAAAAGTTCATGATGGCAATGTAAATGATTTTGCAGTATACTTCAAGATTGGACATCAGATCAATTGATTGAAAGCAATTTCACAAAGTTTGTGTCAAAGTTTGTTGAAAAAAAAAGTCATTTCAGAGTACATTTCTAGCCAACTCAGAGTAATGTAGACTGTAATCGCTAGTGTCTATTCAAGGACGAGGGATGGAGGGATTCTCCCCCCCTTTTATTGAGATCACCCCCATATTTTGCATGGGAGGGGCAATTTTTTACATAGACAAAGAAGGAACAAGGCTTGTCACCGAGGGATGACTTATGCCCCCTTTTTCCACATTTTTCGAAACCTAAACGCAAAACCTAACGCAAAGTGTGACAGAATTTCTGACAGACAGACGGACGGACAGACAGACAGGCGGACAGTGCGATCACTATATGCCACCCTACCGGGGACATAAAAATGTCATACATTTTTGTAATATTAGAATTATCAGTAAAATTCCACCGTCTTTTTGCAATCCTAGAATAGACACTGAATCACTGTTAAAGAGATTTAATGCCTCTTGAGATTTATCCTATATCTAGTGGTGTGTAACCTACCCTACTGATATGTAACCTCCCATACTGATATGCAACCCGACTGATATGTAACCTACCCTGCTGATATGTAACCTACCCTGCTGATATGTAACCTACCCTGCTGATATGTAACCTACCCTACTGATATGCAACCTACCCTACTGATATGTAACCTACCCTGCTGATATGCTCCAGAAGGCTGACAACATTCTGCTCCAGCTCACCAATCTTTTGCTGAAAACAAACATCATCATATTTAGAGTGTGTTTGTTTAAGTTGGATTTTGCAATTATTTCAACTGTTTGTCTATTGTGTTTTTTCAGGGATGCAGTATTTTTCAATGTGAGCCAACATATAATTAAATAGACTGTAACCATGTCAAACATCATCAGATTCAGCAGTTGTATGTTTATTTGGATTTTTCATTGTTTTCAACAGCATTTCAGTCATGCAATGGCAGTCGGTTATGATACTCCCACATTAACTGCATACGCTGGTTAACCAGTACTTAGGGAACATAAGTACGCCATTAGATGACAACTGCTTTACAGAAATCAGAGGACAGGAGAGAATAGCCATGGAAATATGTGTATTACCAATCTGCACACAAGTTATGTGGCCATGCTGGATATCCGAGTGCTCAGCCAACTGAGCTAGCCTGCTCGGTCATTACATATTATGTTTATCATTCAATTATCATTAAAAGACCGCATACAGACAAACATAGGAAAATATGCATGAACAAAAAGGAAATTGAAGACATTGTAGTATATTTCTCTAAATTTTGAATAGATAATGCTCTTAAACTATGCAGCCTACTTACCTATACTTACACTTACACTTCGGACTTCATCGTTAAAGAAAAACTGGCTTAAGATAGACACATCTTAGAATTATTTTAACATCGAAAAAGAAAATAATTATGATTGGAAACCAAATAGTGTAACATAAACACAGATACATAAATTCTAGGAATGTTAACAGCAAAAATCAACAACTTACATGCTCTTGAGATTTCACAGTTTCAAATGTACCCAGGAATTCTGAAAGCAACAAGCAAGTGAATGTACACAACACATTTGTCTAAGTGAACAGCTAAATGAAAATTGTAATTATAAATTGTGATCCATGTATTTATTATTTATCATATGTCAGTAAAGGATGGAACAGTGATCTCATTTTTAACAAGTGACTTTTGCTTACTCACATATATATTTATGCAATGAAATTGTCTATGGACAAGTTTAAACCATTTGCAAACCCATTTCTAACATGCCTTACAATCACCTACAATCTACAAAAATACTTCAAATGTCTAACAAGGTTTGACACACAAAGCAAGCGCAAGGTCACTTATATGTCGTGTTCCGAGAAAACTGGGCAAAATGCTTGTGCGTAAATTGTCATCCCAGATTAGCCTGTGCAGTCCGCACAGGCTAATCAGGGACGACAATTTCCGCTTTTATGGAATTTTTCGTTTAAATGATGTCTCTTCTTAGCAAAAATCCAGTTTAGGCGGAAAGTGTCGTCCCGGATTAGCCTGTGCGGACTGCACAGGCTAATCTGGGATGACACTTTACGCACAAGCACTTTGCCCAGTTTTGTCAGAACACGCCACTTATGTGGCTCATACCATGCACAGGTTCCTCAGCTATATTCAACTACAAACAACAAAGCGGATACACCATACTTTTAAATATAAATTGTGTTCCATGTATTATTTATTAATCATATGTCAGTAAGTGCTGAAATCGAATGTTCATTTTCATATTTAACAAGTGACCTATGCTTACAGACAAGAATAAGTTTTACAACGGAATTGTCAATGGACAAGTTTAAACCATTTCAATATTTGCAAACCTATTTGTAATATGTCTTTAACAATCTCCTACCGTCTACACAATTATTTAAAATGTCTAAACAGGTAAGACGCACAAAGCAAGAGAATTGTCACTCATACCCTGCACTTCTTCATCAGCAATATATTCAAACACAAATAACTCAGTAATGTGTGCTGCACTAGGCATGAAAAGTGTATTGTACATCCACACTTAGTGGTGAGGTTATTTCTGAAGTTTGGATATAAACGCTTAAGAAATCACAAAATAATTCGCTCCCCAACCCTTAACCATTTTATGCGGACTGACCAACCGACCAACAAACCAACTAACAGAGTGACTTAAATATACATCCTCTCAACTTTTAATGGAAAGAAATATACTGTAATCATACCCTCCATTGTTTCCTCACGTTTCTTCAGTTCCTTGTATTTCAGATTTCTCTCCCCTGAAAACAACAATCATAACCTTGGCAATATTTTGATAATTTCTCTTGCCATGTGTAACAATTAAAATTCATTAAGTCAATAATCTGAAAGTTTTCTACATATACAATGTACCTG
Source organism: Dreissena rostriformis (assembly GCA_007657795.1). Lineage (NCBI taxonomy): Eukaryota > Metazoa > Mollusca > Bivalvia > Myida > Dreissenidae > Dreissena > Dreissena rostriformis. The sequence goes on along the minus strand of VMBQ01006450.1, from coordinate 47,294 downwards.
TCTAAATACTTAAACCAAAAAGAAGCCTCAACAGACAGTATATCACCCCATCATGGGTGCATTATTGTTGAAAACAGTATTGCATTTTGGTGGAAAAAGAAAAACTGGTATCAAAAGGTATGTCATCATGTAATTTTAAACAAAGGCAATAAAATTGATTAAGGAACAATTGTGAAACCTTAACAATATGCAAGAAAAACTAAGATATAATAACTCTGTAAAAGTTATAAAAAAAAATGGCAGGCAACATATAGGAGTTTCACATAGAAGCTTTGAAATGTACTTATGCAAGCTCACACAGACATGACAACTACCATTTTTTGGTCCCGATCAATTAAGTAATAAGTTTTCCCAAGATATTAAACATTCCTTATCATCTGTTTAACAGCAGNTTAACCCTTTGAGCGCTGGAACCGGATTTTGAAGGCCTTTGCAAACAGTTTGGATCCAGATGAGACGCCACAGAACGTGGCGTCTCATCAGGATCCAAACTGTTTGCTATTCTGATAGTATTCTTTGAAAAGAATTCAAAGAAAACGCTAATTTTAGAAATTTAGCAGACAACATTTTAGCAGACGACAAATTTCCCAGCATGCAAAGGGTTAAACCAACAAGAAGCCTCAACAGACAGTATATCACCCCGACATGGGTGCATTATTGTTGAAAACAGTATTGCATTTTGGTGGAAAAAGAAAAACTGGTATCAAAAGGTATGTCATTATGTAATTTTAAACAAAGGACAATAATATTGATTAAGGAACAATTGTGAAACCTTAACAATATGCAAGAAAAACTAAGAGATAGTAACTCTGTAAAAGTTTAAAACAAAATGGCAGGCAACATATAGGAGTTACACATAAAAGCTTTGAAATGTATTTATGCAAGCTCACACAGACATGACAACTACCATTTTTTGGTCCCTATTAATTAAGTAATAAGATTTTCCAAGATATTAAACATTCCTTCTCATCCGTTTAACAACAGAAACATTGAACACAGTATGCACTAAGAAACTATTTAAGGCCGGCTGTGTTTTATACTTAATATTAAAAAAAATGATAATAATAATAAGATAAAACAAGAAATGTGTTTGTCAGAAACACAATGCCCCCTACTACGCCGCATCAATTTTTTTATTTTTTCAACCTTTGACCTTGAAGGATGACCTTGACCTTTCATCACTCAAAATGTGCAGCTCCATGAGATACACATGCATACCAAATATCAAGTTGCTATGATCAATATTGCAAAAGTAATGACCATTTTTCGAAACCTAAACGCAAGTGTGACGGAATTTCAGAAGGACAGACAGACGGACAGTGCGATCACTATATGCCACCCTACCGGGGGCATAAATATACTCAGGATAAACATTCCAACTCTGAAGCAACACCAGATTTATAATATTTTTGTTATTATATGGTGTTTTATGCAGACAAAGGCTGCAGCAAAATAGAATATTTTTGAGCCAAATTTGCTAATATTTCGCCATTGTCCAAGTCAGTGAATCACAGAGTAAGTACTTTAACTGAATCCGTGTGTGTTTTTCAACATTTTGGGAATGGGGCCAGGGCACTTTGGATTGATGAAAATCATGTTGTTTGACTAAAATTGGGACATTGGTATTGTTTTTTTTTTTCTAATAATTAAAACAAAATTGGGAATTAAGTCACTTGGGGAAAAATATATACCCCTGTTCTTTTTGAGATTGGGAATGGGGCCAAATGTAGACCCCAAATTTGACCAAAAACAAACAGTGAATGTACCCTGATTCTCCTCTATGTCCATATCCAGTTGGTGTATTTCCTCACGAAGAGAGTCTGTCTTCTCCCGGAACTCGTTTGTCCTGAAAACCAGCGAACAACATAAGCATTGGTCAGATAGATTTAGGCAAACATTGTTAGCATTGATCAAATAGATTTAAGCAAACAATGTTAGCATATGTAAGATAGATTGAGGTTCAAAACAATGGTCCCATTCATCTTGAAATTTCCTCGGAAAGCATGGTTTTATGGATGTGTGTAAAATGTCATCCCAGTCCCAGATCATGGACGACACTTTCCGCTTTAATGGAATTTTTCGTTTAAAGAAGGTCTCTTCCACGTGAAAATCAAGTGAAGTCGGAAAGCGTTGTCTCTGATCAACCTGTGTGGACTTCACAGGCTAATCTGGGACGACACTTAAGGCTCATGCTTTAAGCCCAGTTTTCCCAGAATGAGACTCAATTGATCTGACTTTTTGGCTTTCTCTCCATATCCTTGGAGATAATTTAAATGTCATACCTCAGTCATTAAAGTGCTATATCAGTGGTGCTCTGACTAAAAAAGATATAACTGCCGCACAGATTTAGCACAAGGGTTTTGAAGATCAAACTGGTAACAGTTAAAATTAACTAGCACAAAGATTTTTTATTTTTTTTGACCATTATCATATGAAATTAAAAACCTTTCTTACTAAATTCAAATATTAATGGCTTCATTTCCAACTCTAAGATACTAATAAGCAGCAAACAGCTGGTGAGTTACACTTTCTGAGTTTTTGCTGGTTGCATAAAGCCATTTTAACTTTGCTTTTGAGAGGGAAAGTTATTAAACAAAAGTCATGGGAGACTACTTACTGTCTCTCTACACAAGGTAGACTACTCACTGTCTCTCTACACAAGGGAGACTACTCACTGTCTCTCTCTACACAAGGTAGACTACTCACTGTCTCTCTACACAAGGTAGACTACTCACTGTCTCTCTACACAAGGGAGACTACTCACTGCCTCTATACACAAGGGAGACTACTCCATGTTTCTCTGCACAAGGGAGACTACTCACTGTCTCTCCATGCTGGCAATTTCCTGGTTGTCTTCCTTGACTTGTTTGAGGAGTTTCTCTCGCTCCTCGGCGGGACTTGTTGTGGACTTGGCCTCCTCTATAAGAGAGTCCCGCTTCATCTCAAGCTCGTTGAGCTGCTCGTACAGACGCACCGCCTCCTGCTTCACCTGGGACATTGACAGCTCCTGCAAACAGTAGAGCATAACATGTAAGTGATTGATTGATACAGACAAGTTTTATTTGCATGGCTTACAAAATCTATATGTTGGGGTGTGATTTAATAACAATTGCAGGGGAGGAAAATGCTCTACCCCTCTAATAGGATTCAATCAAACTTTTCATTAAAAACATCTTATTGTGGCTTGAAAATAAACAAATGAGGTAACTATACTGCAACAATTCTGAAATACACCAAAATTTATTAAATGGGGTGTTATTTGAAGGTGTCTCCCCCTATTTCCCGGCCCCCTCTCACCTCCTGCAGCCCCTCTGTCTTAGAGTTGAGCACATCAAGCTCCTGCTGTCCACTCTCCAGCTGCTTCAACATGTGCTCGTTCATGTCCTTCAACCGGAAATACTTCTGACGCATCTCAGGGTTCTGAAATGTGCAGGCGAGCATGAAAACAGCAAGGCTTACTCTACTGCAATTCACCAAATTATCAAATGCTAAAAATGGACCGATTCGGCTAAAGATATTTCTATTCATCTACAGCATTTTCTTCATTAAAATACAACAAGAAATGTGTCCACCCGACACGGATGCCCCCAACTCCAACTTGTCACTACATAAAAGCATAAACATGTAAATGTTCCATACAATTGGATGAAACCCAGGATTAATGCCCAAGTTTACACAGCTTAAGTAGTAAAGAATTGTATGCTTAAGACATTTTATACAGTTTGATGAAAGTCAAATGAAAACTTTGGCACTCTTGTTTAGCATTGTCCAGTCTATAAATCAAAGTTTTCATTTGTCACAAAATACGCCCGTTTGAGGGTTGGGAATACTTTGGAGAAGATCTGATGAAAACTACTTGAATTAGAAAGCGGACACCATGCTGAATGTTTAAAACGCACTTATTGACCCCGTGACCTAGTTTTTGACCCGGCATGACCCATGTTCAAACTTGGCCTAGACATCATCTAGATACAACTTCTGACCAAGTTTGGTGAAGGTTGGATGAAAATTACTTGAATTTGAGAGCGGACACCATGATGAATGTGTTAAACGCACTAAGTAACCCCGTGACCTAGCTTTTGGCCTGGCATTGCCCAAGTTCGAACTTGGCCTAGAAATCATCTACATGTAGATAAAACGTTTGACCAAGTTTGTTGAAGATTGGATAAAAACTACTTAAATTAGAGAGCAGACACTATGCTGAATGTTTAAAACGCACTTCGTGACCCCGTGACCTAGTTTTTGACCCGGCATGACCCATCTTCAAACTTTGGATAGACATAATCTTGATACAACTTCTGACCAAGTTGGTGAAGAGCGGATGAAAACTACTTGAATTAGAGAGCAGACACGAAAAGTGTGATGGACGGACAGACGGACAGTGCGAAAACTATATGCCTCCCGTTGGGGGCATAAAAACACTAGCTAAAATGAGAAGAATTTCACCATAGCCTTGCAAATCTGACTAAAGAAAATTTTGACCAAGGGGAGTGTTTCCATTTTAAAGAATGTTTCATATTTGGCTAAGATGGTAGAAGTCTGTGCTAGTACGAGTGGGTGGGTCCTGAAGTGTGAATGACATGCAACATCATTTGACCAATAAACGATAGGAAACAGTCGCCCATAGATATATTTTGACTCGTAAGATTATAGCACAAAAAATCAACTCGTCCCCTATAAAAGACGATTCATTTTTGTTCAAGGACGAATTAAATATTCTTTCTGGTCATCCAATAGGATGACTGATTTTTTAATACGGTATTTAGCCAGAAATGTGAAAATATAAAAAAATGAAGGTACAAGTACAACAGGGTTAAATCTTGTGTATTGAATAATTAACACAATAAAGTACTGTCATGTAAAATAAACGAAAAGACGATAAATACTCACTATTTATTTAACAAACCCTACTTTTACCAGAACGATTACCAATCACAAATGGACTGATACTCGTCCTACAGAATGAATGCCTAAAAATATACTTTTAATGCCCCGAATTCAGTTGCGATTCTGACAAATTTACATTTTTCATTAAAAAAATATCATTTCAACTAGTTTAAAAATTAGATATAGCTAACAATGTTTTATAGAAACCATCTAGTGAGCTCATATGGTACACGGCTGTGCTAGAGTTTCTGCTGCTGTGGGTTGGAGACTCATATAAAACACACTATTAAACCTGGGTGAACTGGATCAATTAAAAAAAATTGCAAACTAAGTGGGCTAGCTTGATTGATGCAAACATTTGTGCAAATGTTCAAAATATCTGAAATGTTATTTCTGTTAATGTGTCAGTGATAACAATATTGCAAATAGAAAATTATATTAGTTTGAGAAAAGAACTATAGCCTTAACCAAAACATATTGATACTGACAAAAGTGGAAAGTCTACCACCATGTTACTGATGCTCACTTGGTTGGTGTTGGTTCAGGAACTACTCATAAGTACCCTAGGGACTCGTAAGAATACTACAAGAATACTACCCAGAATAGGAAAAATACGTTTTATGGTATCCGGCAATACTCCAGGGAACGTTTTAGTATACTTTCCATATACCAGGTACTTTTAGGTAATACTCGAGTCAACAATGACCATTCAACCGTAATATGGATACACGTTACATACAAATTCATTATGACTAATTGTAGTGCACGTACCATGTCATTGACCAGGTTATCTGCCATTCTCTTCTCCTGGTCCAACTCATGTTCCAGCTGTTTGATGGTCTCCTCTTTCCTGAAAGCATGGAGGACATGAAATATATTTCAGGCTCGCTCTTGGAAATTGAGTTTAATGCATGTGCGTGAAGTGTAATCCCAGATTAGCCTGTGCAATCCGCACAGGCCAATCAGGGATGACACTTTCCGCTTTTAAGGAATTTTTCGTTTAAAAGGTTGTCTATTCTAAAAAAAATCCAATGTAGGTGGAATGCTTTTTCCCTGATATGCCTGTGCAGACTTCACAGGCTAATCTGGGACAAAAACTTCATGCACATGCATTAAGCCCAGTTTTCCCAGAATGGGGCTCAATTAATACTTAAATGGGGTACAGTATTGGCAAGCATTTTAAAACAACACAACATGGAACCATATCTGACTCTATTGATTGTTCCTTTTGGAAGACATGAAAATAAACTTTTATTAAACAAAAATGCATTTATTTAATTCACACAAAATAAACTTTATTAAAGAGAGAACTTTATAGACACCAACAAACACACATAAATGTTATGCAGATAATTCAAAATTTGATCTCAACATCAGAGAAACTAGCTCCAAGTTTTAATTTCACGGATGAGTAGAAAAACGCCAGTACTTTTGCATTTAACTTTAATTTTGAAACATGTGCATATGGTTAAGGAAAACAAATATATTTTAACACAGTGGGGAACTCTCTAGGAAGAAGCAATCTGTAAACTAAGGAACGTGGGATAGCTTACATATATAAATGTAGATTCCACTGGTACAAAATAACTCAATTACTCACTTCTTTTTCACTTCAAAGAGATCTTCTATTTTCTTAGCCTCTCTCTCATTAGCTGTTCTAAGCTAAAACAAACAGCAACAACATTTCTTTATAAACGGTTTGTCACTGTGTTCTCTGAGGGTTATCTTTTTAGGATTCTGGTGCTGCAAAATAATCAAAAGCTATCTCAAAGTGTTAAATTACAGATTTAAACAAGAGCTGTGTTTGTCAGAAATAATGCCACTCAAAATGCGCAGGTCCATGAGATACACATGCATGCCAAAAAATCAAGTTGTTATGATCAATAGTGCAAAAGTTATGACCATTTTTAGAAACCTAAACGCAAGTGTGACGGAATTTTAGAAGGACAGACAGACAGACGGAGGGACAGTGCGATCACTATATGCCACCGGGGGCATAAAAAAGATCAATGCAAGATTTTGTTTCAAATGTTTTCTGACAGCATAACAGACATATTATGGGAAAATGTTGCTTTTGCTGTTGGAAACTGCCTTATATCAGCTGCAAAAAGACAAGTGTGCTTCTGTCTCAAAACTGCACTATCGCAACATACATTTAATTGCCTTATTTGACTTTTGCCCTTTAATGTGACCTTCACCTTTGAGATACCCAGACTTGTCAAACACACAACTGTCAGTCTCCTCATGGTGGTCATTTGTGGTAAGTTATTTCATAAGTGCATGATATATGATAAAGTTACGGTCCTAACATACTGTTTTATTTCCAAATTTAATGTTTGACCTCTCAGTATGACCTTGAGCTTCGAGGAAGGGAGAAAGGTGGTGACATGTCATGTCCTCATGGCAGTCATTGTGATAAGTTATTTTAAAACACATGAGGCATGATGAATGACAAAGTTGCAGTCCAGACAAGCTTGCAGTCCAGACAAAGATGCAGTCCAGACAAAGTTGCAGTCCAGACAAGCTTGCAGTCCAGACAAAGTTGCAGTCCAGACAAGCTATTTTATGGCCATAGAAGGTAACCTATGCACTTCATAAATGTTTTATAGTAGTTCTTTTTTTAATACAGAAACTGAAATGCAGTGAAGTTTTTTCTTGGAGTAGACCCCATTTTTTGTAACAAAACAAACAACAAAAACAACTGTTTTATTATATATTTTTTGTAATAATATTCACATAAAGACTGGCTTCTAGCCTGAATTATTTTACAAGCCCTATGTGATTTCTGCAGGCATCGGGAAAGTGTGATTTCGCGCAGACTGCTTAAAGGCTTTTTCTACATAATAATAAAATAGATTTTCTCCCTGTGAAATTCATTTTAAAGTATACTTACATCATTGAGATCAAACTCCACATCTTGTATGTCCTCATCTGTGGTCAACTTGTCCACTAACTGAAATATGGGTATGAAACAAGAAGAATATTAACACTGCCTGATCAATAAGTTCGTTTTTAGTTTTATTGGGAAACAGCCCGACAATATGGCCGTATAAAATACTTCAAAAAGGCAACAAAACTGAATAATTACCTCAAAATAAAATTCCAAAATACTTGAAAAAATATACATACTTTTTCGCAATGTTTTATCTGCATGAGATGTACATTTTAAGTTACTAGCTTATTATAGCTGGAATTTTACATGCATACTTTCAGTGTACAATACAAAGTTTGCACAGAGATTTGGGCACTAAAACTTACTATTACAAAATTCAAAACCAAACATGAAAGGTCTAATTTAAGCCCTTTTAATCTGACCCTCCCGCTAAATCCCATGTATAATATCCCAGTGTACTGGCACCCTGATTAGGTCACTCTGCAGCCGCCTTAATAAGCAGTGATTAATGCACAGATGCAGAGGAAACAGTGCAGAAAACAATGGATAAGTCAGAGGAGACAAACAATTATATCAGTCACGTTCTGGGAAAATGGGGATTAATGCATGTGCAAGCAGCACAGGCTAATCTGGGACAGCACTATAGGCACATGCATTAAGCCCCGTTTTCCCAGAGCACTGCTAAATTATATAAATATATATTTTCTGGTGGATAAAACAATAAAGGAGAACACCCCATGGAGTGGACAGGCATTCCTTAAACTAGGACTTTAAAGAATAAAATTGAGGTAATTTTAACCTAAAATTGGCAACTATTTTTCCCATTGGAAGGGATTTGGCAACTATTGTTCGTTTTAAGTATTATTAGTATTAGTATAACTCGTAGTAGTATTTATGTTTCAACTGTCATACATTGATTTCCTTATATATTGCACATTTGTAAACACTGTATGCATAACCATTGTCCACTTGGGCTGTTATTGGCCTTCTGGATCCGATATGAAATAAACAAACAAAACAAATCACATAGGACAGGGATACTCAGAATTTAAATCCTATACATACCGTATTGTAGTCACCTAGTTCTCCCTGCAAATCTTTGATCTCACTCGCCAAAATCTCTGCTCTGCAAAGAAAAAATAGGAACTAAACCCACCATATAACATTACAAAATGCTTGTTTAAACGAGATATAACAATAACTAGATTGTTGTTATAAAACCACGGTTAAACATACATTTCATAACAGCACTAGAATGTAACCAATATCAAACTACTTTAAGACTTATCAGGGGTGTTATTGAGGCCAAGTAAGAGGGGAGGAAAATTCTGTCGACTGATTTTGATAACAGAATTCGCAGGCATAACGCAATGACAAACCTTAAAACAAACATTAAAATAAACAATTCATAATTATATTTAACATACAGAGGATGCAATGTAAACAGTATTTATTGTGATCAAAAACAGCAGTTTTTCAATGTATTGGATTTATACAGTAAATGAACTTATTAAATATCACATGGGGGAAACATTAAGAAATATAAACAAACACACTTGAGTGTTCTTGCTGTGTTAATGGTGTTTAAAACTGAGTTAAATTAATATATTTAATGTGTTTACCTTTCAAAATATTGCATTTCACATCTTCAGTTCAATGCTATTTCAGTTTACTGAACAGCGTGACAAACATAATAAAGCTGAATATGCATATGCATCTGATTATACACAGATTCACAAACAAATAAATCAACTCAGGTTTGTCTGTTTCCATTTTCGAACTATACTCTTCTAAATTGTTTTACTTTGCGAGTAGACTGAACTCCATTGAATTTGCAAACACTGGTTTCCGTGACACAAACTCACTGTGCACATTTGTAAACACAATATGTGTTGCTTGTATCTAAAACGTAGTCTTTATCGTTGACAAACATATTTCATTATTCCAATTTTATTACATGATGTCAGTCGTTTATTTGATTGATTTTTGTCATTTCGATCATGTTAATTTTCGCTTCACTACGGTGCCATTTGCATTACAAATTAGCACAGAAATACCAAGCTCATTTTCAAAGACCGATTTTAATTGGAAGATTGGGAAACGACAGCCAATGACATCGCTCGTTTCTAAAATGCTTAGAATCTGCGGAGAGATTTCGCGGGCCGTGGATATTTCGGGCCGCTTATGAAATACGTCCGCAGAATGGGTCGTACCCCCTATCCCCCAACATTTTTGTACAAATTCACGCGAATCTCAGAAATGACCCCCGGGACAACCCGATCCGCGGAAAACTGCGGATCCGCGGAAAAATAACACCCCTGCTTATTGAAACATTTTTTCCAAACAGTCCTTATGCAATTATCTCATTTTGTTTTTTATTTCTTCTGTGGCAATCGCCACAAAAGACATTTGAAGAACTAACAAAGCCAGTCCAACCATATGCAGCCCAAGTACCCACTGTCCCTGATGTCAAGTAAAAGGGCTGGTGTTGTACCTTCTTGAAAGCTAATTTACTCAATTTTAATTGGCTAATAAAATGGGGTAAGATAGGTACAAATTATGATATCACCCATCTTTAAAATAAGATTTATGACTTTTCGCGTAAACACCATTCAACTCTTAAACCACCAACATTTACTCTCCATCCGATAAATTCCCCAAAAATGTAAGTAGTTACACGGCACCAACCTTTTCTCATATGTGAGATAGCTGGAGTTCTCCTCACTGATGTTCTCAATCTCCTTGTTGAGTCTCGCGATTTCAGAGTTGAGCTCATTCACCTTACTCCTTACCAGACCCAGGTAGTACGTACGATCATGCACCTGTCTCATACCTAGAATATGATGAGAACAGTTTGAAAATCATTGAAGACATGTGATCAATAACAAACTTTATTATTCACAAATACAAAATCCATTATTTGTGATTTGTTACTCATCATACCTACAATATGTTGAGAACAGTATGACAATAATGGCAGGCAAGTGATCATTAACAAATTTGAGTATTTGTTAAGAGGCCTGGGGAAATCACTTTAGTACAACAGTTGAACCCTTAACCCTTCTTTAATTCTAGGTCTATTGCATGAGGCAACTTTTCTGATAACATGTTTGATAAAAAAGAGTTGTTTCCTTAATACATTTTCATGAGAGAGCAGAAAGATAATCATGTCAGTAATCACAGGAAAAACTTGTCAGAGGGAGACTTATGAAAGAAAGTTGGTACCACATCTTCTTTTAAACATGTTCTTGAAAGCATCTAGGTTTCGAACAATTTAATACAGATTACGACATTCTGTTGCTCAACACAGAAAAAAAATGTTTTGTTTTATTTTTGCACATTGAGCATATGTTTTCATAAAAATTATCTTTTCTCGCAACAAAAGTCATTGTAAAAAAAAACATAGCATGTTAAATACACACAACACGAAGTGATCAATAGCCTAAAACTGCTCTCCCAACCTTTTGCTCCTGTTTTCATTCCACCCAAGCCTTGCTGTGTCATGGGTCGATCAACCACGGTCACCTGTGCATTCAGCGCTGAAAGAATAGAAAACATGACAACCGCATTCACATTATTGACAAATGTGCACAGAAGATATTTCAGCTCTCCAGGAAATGAATAACATCAATTACAATTTCTGAAGAGACATACATTGTAACATTTAATACTATCTTTTTAATAGTTACCTTTCGAACAACACAGAAAAAATAACATTTGCATTCAGAATGCAAGCACTTGCATGAAACAAAATGTTAATGGAATGTTGAAGCTGAGTTTCAGCCGTGTTTATGTATGTGTTATGGTTGTATCTTACATCAAGCACTAAGAAAGGACGCCAAACAAAAATGCATTACAAAATAATCAAAACAAGATGTGTTTATGAAACACTATGTCCCCTTTTAAGCGATTTTGACCCATATATTTGACCTTTGACCTTGAAGGATGACCATGACCTTTCACCACTCAAAATGTGCAGCTCCATGAGATACACATGCATGAAAAATATCAAGTTGCTATCTTCAATATTGAAAAAGTTATGGCCAAATGTTAAAGTTTGTGCAAACCAACAAAGCAACAAACCAACAGACAGGGCAAAAACAATATGTCCCCCAGTATAGACTGGGGGGCATAAAAAGGGGCATAACTCTCAAAATTGTGCAAACCAACAAACAAACAAAAAGTTATGGCCAATGTTAAAGTTTGCGCAAACAAACAAACAAACAAACCAACAAACAGACAGGGCAAAAACAATATGTCCCCCAGTATAGACTGGGGGACATAAAAATCAATGCACCATAAAGAAACTGTTATATTGTCTTGATTTTGAAGAATTTCATCTTGAACTAAAAGCAACGATTTGTTTAATGACATATATGTATGCTTGCAAAATATTGGAAATGCAAACAAATCATTTTCTTCCACGGCACAGTTAAAATAACTGACCAGTTGCCATATAAGTGATTGCTCAGACCACATTGTTTTTTCCAACACGGTATCTGATTGCTTAATCATGAAGTTTGATTGACAGCTGGTGAGTGGCTAACTGAATTGAAAAGTTACAGCTCATTTTAGTCTAGTGGTGTGTTTAAGGTATTGCTTTCAGAGTTGCATGGACACTGCACTCTGTACCACTCACGCTGCACTCTGTAGCACTCACCTACACCTGAGGCCGCAGCCCCACCCCTGGTCCCAGGCCGGGCTGTGGTCGGGTTCTGAAAACAAATATAATATAAGCCTCATTCTGGGAGAACAGGGTTTAACTTAAATGTGCTTAAAGTGTTGCCCAAGATTAGACTGTGCAATCCACACAGGCTAATCAGGGACAACACTTTCCGCTTTTATGTTTTTTTTTGTTCTCTTCTTAGTAAAAATCCAGTTGACACTTTATACACATACATTAAGCCCCATTTTCCCAGAACGAGGCTTATATCATTTCAAATGATTTGCATCCAATACTGGCAAGAATAGACCATGTGTTTGTGTGGTAATCTGTTATTTTATTTCAACAAACATGATACTCAATGATCATTCTGTACACAAAGAAAACCCTATTCAATAAATTTGAAATGGATTGGAAAAAGAAGGCCCTATCCCAAAAAAAAGAATAGTAAATACAGTTCCCATTTAAATTGCAAAAATAATGTTCACATTTTGCTTGTTAATTGTCCAATCAACAACTCTTAATTTTTCTGGTGAGTGCTGTCAATCCAGTAGTACATTGGGACTAACATGGTTTAATATCTACAAATCAATTTTCAAATTATTGCTTGTTAGCAGACAAACAAATATTATCAATCAAAGGAATATTGTATCTAATTCTTAAATGAATAACACTCTCACAATAAATACAACCATGTAAACATTTACCATAGCAGTTGTCAGTCTTGTAGCTGTACCAGGCTGTCGACCCGCGGCTGAAAATTAAAATAAACTACACTAAACTTGTGTATTCAACACATTGTGCAATTTAAAAAATCTGTCCAATAATGCACAATATTTGTGAACAAAGATATACTAATCCTAATACAAACGCTTTGTAACAGACAAAAACAGCAGTTCCCCACTGGTATATGTAAAAGTAAACACAGGATTTTCATGATTTAAATTTCATCATCTTAGCTTAGGTACTTTTTACAAATGATAGGTAGCCACAGCAGGCAAAATTTGTAACCATAGTAAGTGCACTTTGGTCTGAAGAAAAAACTGAAACAACATATGGCACTCTCTATTCACAAACTCAACTCAACTCAGTTTATTAAGTAAAGCCTGTGGCCCAAAATACACAGTTTATTACACAAAACATAACACATGTTTGTAGTTGCGTACACATCATTTTACATATAAAATATATCAACGTGTTAAATTGTATTCATAAGATGATACACATACTTACATAATTTCAATAGTGTATCATTATCTGTTGTGCTCATCAAATTATAAAAGTTATGTACAGTATTTCCACCAGTATACCAGTTAAATAGTAATTCTCTACGAACAACGTCATATTTACTACATTGAAAAAATGCATGATATTCACAATCAATAATCAACATATTATTTTCGGTAAAACAAAAATTACATATTCTCAAATTATATGCAATATGCAACTGTCTACCAACTTCACTATTTGATTTGTGGTTGGAGCACCTAAACTTGGAGAAAGCTGTTTTATATTTTAGCGGAATTTCCAACTGCAAATACCTTTCGGTGTTAAGTAGAGATTTATAGTTCTTATAATGGTTACCTCTAGATGCATTACTTACATTTTTGTATGTCATTGTGCCAATTCTGGGTGACGCAATCAATTACATGCTGACGAAAATTGTAAAAAAAACAACTACATTGCCAACATCATGAGAGATCCAAACGAACCCGAAACCATATCTAAATACATGTATTAAGGATTTAACATTCATTGCCCAGTAATTACGCTCAGCGTTATCTATTGATGTTAACATATTATAACATTGTTTCGGAAATCTATTATTAGGCATAATTAACAGTTTACATCAATATTTAATGCAATTAACAAAATATGTCACAGATAAAGGCAGTCAGCCACATATAATTTCACCCAGGACGAGACAGGTATTTGTATTTTTCCTAACACCCAAATGGCGTTTACAAAATTTATTTGGACAGTTTCAATGGTATTAACATATTCATAGCCCCATATCTGTAAGCCGTAACACAATATTGGTTTTACCATGCTATCAAAAAGGAAAAACAGTTCTTTAATAGCGAAGTTTCCAAAAGTCGTTTTATAACTATAAATTGAGAAAATTGCTTTTTGGGCTTGTGAGCTTAGTTTATCGTGCGCCGCGTTCCACGATAATTTGGGTGTGAACAATAATCCCATATATTTATAAGCGGAAGTGGTATTTATTTTCGTACCACGATATGTCCAGCGTTCGTTATTTCTTAAAGGTCCGCCATTTCTAAAAACAATTATTTCAGTTTTATCTTAATTAATCTCCATTCCCATATTCATGCAAAATCTATCAACAACGTTTAATTAACTGTTGTTGAAGTTTAAAGGCTGTTTCCGCACAGCTAGCAATATCGTCTGCAAACATGAGGCATAAAATGACAGGTATTTCATTTGAGATAAAAATTCCAGAACCACAAGTTTCATGTAGCATTACTGATAATTCATCTATAAATAGAGCAAATATGGTAGAGCTGGTCTTGTCCCCCTGACGGGTACCAATTTTACATTGAAAAAACTCTGATATAGTAATTTGACAATTGTTTCTATATTTTGCAGCAGAATTATTGACGGCTGTATTATGTACTTTAACACAGGAGTATTATAGTGAACTGTACATATTTTTAAGAACATTAAGGAGTTTACCTTTAACTCCCTTTTTTTGAAGTGCTTGAAACATTACACTGTGGTTTATTTTATCAAATGCCTTAATAAAGTCAATATAAAGGCAATAAAATCTACCCCCCTTTTTTGACAAATATTTTTGGGCCATCGCTAGAATGCAAAAAACATTATCTCATAGCTGAATAGCCGACCCGGAACCCTGCTTGAGACTCATCAAACTTATTGTTTTCTTCTGCCCATTCATATAATCGTTTATTTAATATACCACAAAATATTTTGTACATTATATTAGTTAAAGAGATTCCACGGTAATTTCCAGGAATATGTGTAGGCCCAGATTTGTGTATAGGACATATTATACTCTGACCCCAAGATTTAGGAAAATAACCAGAATCAAAAATTTGATTAAAAAGTAATACTATTAAAGGTGTAATATTTATTAAAGAATTTTTATAAAACTCAGCTGGTATTCCATCTATGCCACTGCTTTTATGATTTATTAATTTACGAATTTGAAATTCGACTTCTGCGAGTGTAAAAGGCTCATTTAACGAAATCACATCATCGTTTTAAGTATCTGTGTTATTGTTTATAACAATGCTCGGCGCTTGATCATTGTATAATAAACTACGAAAGTAGTCATACCATTCATTAGTCTCGATACTAGTAGATATGTTTTGTTGCGGTTTGGCTTGCTTAATTTTTGTACACATGAAATTTGAGTTTTTTAGATTCTGGAGAAGCTCCTCTCTATTTTGTTTCTGTAACTCTAGCATTTTAGTATTGCAATAATTTTTAAATATATTTCTGCGCTCCTTATACTCCTTCAAATCAGATGCTAAATTTGAAGATCGAAATTTACGTAAATATGTGTATTTTTGTTTTTTAAGAGTATCGCATTGTTCATCCCACCAAAGTGGCTGTAATGATCGTTTGTCATTAGGTACATTTGTAACAATAGCATATTTTTGCTTGCCTCGTAGTACAGAACGTTAATTTCATCAATAGCCGCTTCAATATTTGTATTAATGAGATTTATAACTATATTAGAATTTTCATTCAAGAGCGTATTTATATGAATGCGAAAAGCATCTGCAAATCTTTCGCGCCATTTATATTTATTAACGCATGATACTTCTTTATTATTATCTACATCTTTTTGATTGTTATTTATGTGTTCTAAGTTTTTTTGACAGAAAATTGGAAAATGATCAGACTCTGATTGAGCGATCAAGTACCTTAAAGTCAATAATGTTCGCAAATAATTCTGATGAAGCAATCATGTAATCTACAACACTTGCCCCTTCTTTTGAAACACATGTAAAATGGCCTTCCTTATCGTTTGTGAATCTTCCATTTATAATGTGTATGTCAAAGACACAGCATAAATTAACTAACGATTTTCCAAAATTATTTGCTCTTAACTTATCTCTATTCGCGCGTTGCATATCAAATTCACTACCTTCATAGTCTATGTCTCCAAATATATAATGTAAATCATCGCAAGGTATGAAACCTAAGTAATCTTGCGTTCTAGAATTTAAGTCCCCCGATATGAAAAATAGAGCATCGGGATATGTTAACCCAGTTTCATCACCCTTGCTTAAAAGGGGGTTATTTCTATTTAACATGTATGTGTAAATCTAGTAATGCAGTGTGTGCATTGAGCACTGTTCTTATGCAATTATAAAGTGACAGCAAACTTTATTGAACAAAAAAAGCAGCAATTGAATGTATATAAATGACTTTTTGTTACTGACCTACAAAATGATTGTTTTGGCATGTGGCATATGCTTATGTAAGCCACGTGTTGTATAATGCACAGGTTATTACTTATAAATATTAGAACCATTGTGTTAATTGGGGCATAAAAAACAAACATTAATGCCAGTGTTGGCTTTTTTCATTTATTTAATTTATTTATTCTAATTTCAACCTGACTTAAATGGAGTAATCATAAACAAATTCGCAATTTTTTGTACAATTCTTAACAATCCGTGACTTATGAGTGTGTTGACCTCTGACTTCATATGCATGACACTCGTAACTGACAGTTTGAATTGAACTTGGTATTTGCATTGTGTTCATCCACAAACATAAAACATACAACAGATGTTCTATGTACTGATTGAATTTGTCACTTCTGATTAAAATTTTGCTTATTGTTTCGTTTCAATTGGGGAAAATAAAACCACATATAATATATATATATAAATATATATATATATATAGTGGCATATGAACACACTAGAATGAAGAAGTGTACAAACCTGTGCCTATGGGTCTCTGGCCAGTCTTTGGTCTGCTTGCACTCCTAAAATACAGGTAAAATCAAATCAAACAAGGGCTGTTTGTAAAACATGCATGCCCCCTATATTGGCTATAAGTTGTAGTAGCAGCCATTGTGTGAATACGTTTTTTGTCACTGTAAACAACGGTGGTGGTGGTGGTGGTGAACCATTTTACTGTGTTGAGTCACCGTGACCTTGACCCTTGACCTAGTGACCTGCAAATCAATAGGGGTTTCCTGCCGGTCATGACCAATGTCCCTATGAAGTTTCGTGATCCCAGGCCTAAGCGTTCTTGAGTTATCATCCGGAAACCATTTTACTGCTTCAGGTCACTGTGACCTTGACCTTTGACCTAGTGACCTGAAAATCAATAGGGGTCATCTGCCGGTCATGACCAATGTCCCTATGAAGTTTCGTGATCCCAGGCCTAAGCGTTCTTGAGTTATCATCCGGAAACCATTTTACTGCTTCAGGTCACTGTGACCTTGACCTTTGACCTAGTGACCTGAAAATCAATAGGGGTCATCTGCCGGTCATGACCAATGTCCCTATGAAGTTTCGTGATCCCAGGCCTAAGCGTTCTTGAGTTATCATCCGGAAACCATTTTACTGCTTCAGGTCACTGTGACCTTGACCTTTGACCTAGTGACCTGAAAATCAATAGGGGTCATCTGCCGGTCATGACCAATGTCCCTATGAAGTTTCGTGATCCCAGGCCTAAGCGTTCTTGAGTTATCATCCGGAAACCATTTTACTGCTTCAGGTCACTGTGACCTTGACCTTTGACCTAGTGACCTGAAAATCAATAGGGGTCATCTGCCGGTCATGACCAATGTCCCTATGAAGTTTCGTGATCCCAGGCCTAAGCGTTCTTGAGTTATCATCCGGAAACCATTTTACTGCTTCAGGTCACTGTGACCTTGACCTTTGACCTAGTGACCTGAAAATCAATAGGGGTCATCTGCCGGTCATGACCAATGTCCCTATGAAGTTTCGTGATCCCAGGCCTAAGCGTTCTTGAGTTATCATCCGGAAACCATTTTACTGCTTCAGGTCACTGTGACCTTGACCTTTGACCTAGTGACCTGAAAATCAATAGGGGTCATCTGCCGGTCATGACCAATGTCCCTATGAAGTTTCGTGATCCCAGGCCTAAGCGTTCTTGAGTTATCATCCGGAAACCATTTTACTGCTTCAGGTCACTGTGACCTTGACCTTTGACCTAGTGACCTGAAAATCAATAGGGGTCATCTGCCGGTCATGACCAATGTCCCTATGAAGTTTCGTGATCCCAGGCCTAAGCGTTCTTGAGTTATCATCCGGAAACCATTTTACTGCTTCAGGTCACTGTGACCTTGACCTTTGACCTAGTGACCTGAAAATCAATAGGGGTCATCTGCCGGTCATGACCAATGTCCCTATGAAGTTTCGTGATCCCAGGCCTAAGCGTTCTTGAGTTATCATCCGGAAACCATTTTACTGCTTCAGGTCACTGTGACCTTGACCTTTGACCTAGTGACCTGAAAATCAATAGGGGTCATCTGCCGGTCATGACCAATGTCCCTATGAAGTTTCGTGATCCCAGGCCTAAGCGTTCTTGAGTTATCATCCGGAAACCATTTTACTGCTTCAGGTCACTGTGACCTTGACCTTTGACCTAGTGACCTGAAAATCAATAGGGGTCATCTGCCGGTCATGACCAATGTCCCTATGAAGTTTCGTGATCCCAGGCCTAAGCGTTCTTGAGTTATCATCCGGAAACCATTTTACTGCTTCAGGTCACTGTGACCTTGACCTTTGACCTAGTGACCTGAAAATCAATAGGGGTCATCTGCCGGTCATGACCAATGTCCCTATGAAGTTTCGTGATCCCAGGCCTAAGCGTTCTTGAGTTATCATCCGGAAACCATTTTACTGCTTCAGGTCACTGTGACCTTGACCTTTGACCTAGTGACCTGAAAATCAATAGGGGTCATCTGCCGGTCATGACCAATGTCCCTATGAAGTTTCGTGATCCCAGGCCTAAGCGTTCTTGAGTTATCATCCGGAAACCATTTTACTGCTTCAGGTCACTGTGACCTTGACCTTTGACCTAGTGACCTGAAAATCAATAGGGGTCATCTGCCGGTCATGACCAATGTCCCTATGAAGTTTCGTGATCCCAGGCCTAAGCGTTCTTGAGTTATCATCCGGAAACCATTTTACTGCTTCAGGTCACTGTGACCTTGACCTTTGACCTAGTGACCTGAAAATCAATAGGGGTCATCTGCCGGTCATGACCAATGTCCCTATGAAGTTTCGTGATCCCAGGCCTAAGCGTTCTTGAGTTATCATCCGGAAACCATTTTACTGCTTCAGGTCACTGTGACCTTGACCTTTGACCTAGTGACCTGAAAATCAATAGGGGTCATCTGCCGGTCATGACCAATGTCCCTATGAAGTTTCGTGATCCCAGGCCTAAGCGTTCTTGAGTTATCATCCGGAAACCATTTTACTGCTTCAGGTCACTGTGACCTTGACCTTTGACCTAGTGACCTGAAAATCAATAGGGGTCATCTGCCGGTCATGACCAATGTCCCTATGAAGTTTCGTGATCCCAGGCATATGCATTCTTGAGTTATCATCCGGAAACCATTTTCCTATTTCCAGTAACTGTGACCTTGACCTGTGACCTTTGACCTAGTGACCTCAAAATCAATAGGGGTCATCTGCAAGTCATGATCAATGTTCCTATGAAGTTTCATGATCTTAGGCCTAAGCGTTCTTGAGTTATCATCCGGAAACCATCTGGTGGACGGACCGACCAACCGACAGACCGACCGACCGACATGAGCAAAGCAATATACCCCCTCTTCTTTGAAGGGGGGCATAATAAGTTAAGCGATTTTGCCAAGATTCAAGTGGAACCCCTTGTGTAATAAACAATAGCACCGCCTTGCGGGTGCATGCTCGACTTTTCTCAGTCTTGATACAGTAATAAATGCTTGATATTGAAGCAAAAGGAGTATCAAGAAAACAGCATTAGGCTATTTGCATTAGTGACAGTAAATAAAAAATGAAGTTGGGTAAAAATAAACTGTAGAACTTATTACACAGATGAAGTTTGAAATTATTCAAATAGAAAGTAAACATGGCATGAGTGTTGTACCCAAGTGTTCAATTTTTTAAACTTTAACAAAAATGTCTAAGTTAAAAAGGGCATAACTTAACTAAACAAAATGTGAGCAGCTTAATAATACATGCATCTTGTAGAAAGTGTTCAAAGTCTCAAAAATTCCAAGTCTGAGTTAAATATCTTTGATAGTCTTAAAAATATAGAAATTTAACAAAATATTTTAAGTTAAAAAGGGACATAATTGTAAAGAAAATGTTGACAGAGTTATTTAGCTTGACCTACACATGAGTCCTGTCACCATTAGGAAGTAGTCCAAGTCTGAAATGATTATCTTTGATAGTATTCAAATTATTGAACGTAACTGAAAATTTAACCCAAAATTCTGAGTTAAAAAGGGCATAACTCTAATAATGCTGATAGAGTTATGCAGCTTGACCTTCATATGTGCCATGTTGCTGTGAAAAAAATATTTTAAGTTTGAGTTTTTTTTTGAGTATTATTATAAAATATTAATAAAAATTAACCAGATGCAGCTCAGGTGATGACATAAGCTCATTTTTTTTTCAAAAGAGTTATGCACCTTGACCTGCACAATTGTCTTGTTGCCATAAAAAAGTATTCCAAGTTTGAGTTAAATATCTTTGATAGTGTTAAAGTTTTAGAAATTTAACAACATATTCTAAGTTAAAAAGGGGCATAACTTTAAAAATATTGTTGACAGAGTTATCCAGCTAGACCTTAACAAGTGCCTTGTCCCAATAAGGAAGTAGTCCAAGTCTGAATTGATTATCTTTGATAGTATTCAAATCATTCAACTTAAAAAAAAAAAATAACCCGAAATTCTAATTTAACAAGAGTGATGTGTTTGTGAAACACTATGTCCCCTTTTGAGCGATTTTGACCCATATATTTGACCTCTGACCTGAAGGATGACCTTGACCTTTCACCTCTCAAAATGTGCAGCTCCATGAAATACACATGCATGCCAAATATCAAGTTGCTATCTTCAATATTGCAAACGTTATGGCAAAATGTTAAAGTTTGTGCAAACCAACAAAGCAACAAACCAACAGACAGGGCAAAAACAATATGTCCCCCAGTATAGACTGGGGGACAGAAAAAGGGGCATACGTCTAAAAATAATGCTGACAGAGTTATGCACCTTGACCTACACAATTGTCATGTTGCCATAAAGAAGTATTCCAAGTTTAAGTTAATTATCTTTGATAGTGTTAAAGTTATTTGACTTTATAAAAAACTTTAACCAACGCCGATGCCGGGGCGAGTAGTATAGCTCTCATTTTTCTTCGAAAAATCGAGCTAAAAATCACAAGCTAAAAAATAAAGATCATGAAAGAAAGAACTGAAATTGTCACCATTTGAAATGATAACTTTGATTGGAAAATACATAATTTTGACACCCTTCAATAGCGCCCCATCTGAAGTGGGTTTTGAGTCAAATTTGATTCTAAAATTCGGCCTCATTCCCAATCTCAAAATAAAATATATTGCCCAGAATTACTGCCTAAAATTTCCAATTGAAGGTATCCAAAAATAAAATAATTTTATTTAATAAAATATATGTACCCTCACTAGATCCATAGTTATTGCCGGCTGAGTTGATGTTGGTATATTTTCCCATTTATGTTATGTGTCGCAAAAAAAGTGATTATGAGTCAAAATGTGATGGTATTTATGTCAGATGTGCAAAAATCGGTCAAGAAATGTCCAAATTCAGTACAAAGATAGGGCTTTTATAATTTCTGTCCATGGACAGAAATGATCTAAATTTAAACACGCGCGGGTCAAATGTAAAACCACGTGACCATTGCATTATTGTTTACAACGCCATTTGAATGGAGAAACCGCTATGCTTTAATAGTTCTTCTTTGTTTTGAAAAGCACAGAAATGGAAATCACATGAAATTGGCGCTCACGTGACCCAAAGCATGAATACGTCACAGGTTAATAATAGTCTTGAGGATTCCTTTATGTACATGATTAGGTTTCGTATTTTTTATTCTTTTGGCATTTTTTGGCACAATTTTTGCAAAAATCAGTATTGAAGAGTTATGCTTTAGAATGAATCTGACGAATACTGATCAATTCTGGTCAGTTGAGAAAACCAAGTTGTTGTGAAAAATATCAACTCGGCCGGCTTTAAGTATAATAGATGCATCGTAGGTACCTCTTCTCGAACCTCACTTCTTTTCGAACCCTTCATTTGTTTAGATTTTATGCACATGCGCACTACGTCACTGTTTTTTTTTGTATAAGTAATTTGTTTACAACGACTAGCACGTAGCTGTAAATCGAGGAAAATGGGCAAAAAGCAGGTAGAATAAGTAGATTTATCATAAAACACATGAAAATCATTGTATTTCATTATGCTTTTTACATATATAATGATTTCCATTAAAAAACCTATTAAAACATGGTCTAATTTTCGTTCTCAACTTTGCTCGACAATTTACACATTTTGGCTCATGCAATAAGTCACGTGACCATGGTCAAATCATGTGACACATTTATTTTTAATGTTGAAAACTAAAGGGTTCCAGGGTTTTTCTTTGGTCGATTTTATAGCCGAAAAACGACTCTATTCCCAAACCAAAAAAGTATACTTTTTTCCCAAAATGTGCCAAAAATTTCCCCCCNGAAGTGTCTAATGCTTATTTTATCTCAATTGTAATTCAATTACATCTTACAAAGTATATAATAATGACTTTTATGTTTTTTATGATTTGTTCTTTAAATATGAATTATGATAAAGAGTTATATCAAATTACTATTTGCCAAATCAGTGGACTTTTCGTGCGAAAAAAAGAAGGCTACTGAATTTATTTTCCCAATTTCTTAAAAATGCCGCTAAAATTCCCAATTCCAAAGCCACGGGCTACCTTCCCAAAAAGTGGGAAAAAACCCTGGGTTCAAAAGCAGGTACTCGTTGTTCTGGGCAGCATTGACAGTTTTACATGATATGGTGGTGCTGGAAACTTGCAAAAATCTGTAAGCAAAAGAGGATTTACATAGCCATTAACTACATTGGCGCTAAGGAAAAAAAATTAGTAGCCAATTTCCTAACTGATTTGGGCTAGCATCAGATGATGCGCATTGGAGATATTGTATCTTATATTTTTTGTAATGAGTTGCATTATTTTTCCATTTACTGAATACTCAATGCACATTGTTAATCCTACTCATTCAATTCTATTTATTGTTAATTAAATCAACAATCAAGTAANCAAAAACTGCAAGCCGTTATTTTACACCTGTCAGTGTTGTCGGTGTAGATCAAAGGCCTTTGATGTGAGTGCCGACTTTCGGCGGGATTCTTGCTGTAAACTTGTAACACATCAGCAGGTGAATATATCAAATGGCATTAATCAATACCTCATTTCCGCAAGCATGCACGTTCTGTCAGATAGAGCATTAATGAACTAGCTTCATAGAGAAAACTATCTGACTTTACTGCAGTTAAACTGGGATTTTTAACGGGTGAGGAAATAAATTGTGATTGCTGGAATTTAAGTGGGAAATTGCTTTACAGGTATTATTTGTTAATGGATTGACTTGAAAATTAGGGCGAAATTAAAGATCACTATTTTGCAAAGAAATTAATTCAGAAGTTAAAAAAAAAAATAGTACTGATTTTGATTTCAATCGAGTGTGATTGTGCCTAACCAAGCGTGACCCCAGAGATAATCTTTCACAGCATGTAACTATCGTCTGCAACAAAGGCTAATGAGTGATCTGATAAACATAGCCCTTGGGGCTTGTTTGTACACAATGTGGTGACGTAATATGCTCCAGTCATGTACCGGTAAGGGTGTAATCTGTGTATTCTTTTCGATGTTTCTGGCTATTTATATGGCCTGAAAACAGGACTTTAGAGAGGGCATTTGAAAATCGGAAGGTCCATTTTTTCAATTGCCAATTTCATGAAAATCTTATTTTGTATCGCCAACCAGGAATTGTAATAGCCAAATGCGATTTTGGCGATCGGTAACGCTAACGTAGATTAAAGTTGCCAGCCATGTAGAAACAAGTTATTTAACAAATAGAGTACTTATAAATATCTCACTATTTTCAACATTAATCCCAATTATATTTGACGTGTCAAAAATCAAGAGGTTTGAAAGATGGTTTGTGCATGATACAAATGAAGTATTTCTGGAGACTGCTTGTGACGTTGTGTTGTGGACGTGTTATGAAAGTTTGAAAATCAGCTGCCAAAACCTTGTCTTGTACCAGCATCTTTTAGATGCATTTTCTTTGCACATGATGCAAAATGTGTTATAACAATCTTTGCTAATAACAGATTTATATTTTAAAATGATATCTAAAACCAGAAACAAACATTATGATAACCCCACCCACCATAATCAACGCGGTTGCTGAGTGTAAACAAATAGTGAAAAACAGAATGCCATTTGATTTGGAAAATATATTATGAAACAAACATTATTATAACAGTATAACGAACGTGTTATACTGAAACACATATACTTACATGGTTAGCTTGCTTTTAAAACTGACAATGTGTCAAAACTGTGATGTTAACTTGTATGATGTACTGGAATGTTAAAAAACAACACCGCACAGTGGTTAGGTTACAATGGGCACCCGTTACAATGCACCAAAGAAATATGTCATCGAAGAGATTTTGATTGGTTCCGTGCATAAATAACTGCTGGGGAGAGACATCTGTAAAGAGTAAGTCTGCCATCCGAATTTTTACGAAACTAAACAGTAGTTAAGGTCATGCAAAAAAAAATCTTAATGGTTTAACAATGTATAGCGACAGTACGATGTTATATATCAATTATGTGAACGAATTAGCAAATACGTTTCCGTCTGTGCAGGGCTTTTTTTATGGCGTTTTGTATAAGAATGAAGCTTAACTTTCTGAATTTTATTGATTTTGTAGTAAATTAAGTGTCTCGCAGACAGTTAATATTACATTTTAATTATTTTCAATAATTAAACACGTTTTATGGTTTCAAGACTCCATTAAGACATCTGAAATTTAGAAAAAGAATTTTAATTATTTGTCATTTAGTAAAACAAAATGTGTAAAGTGTGATGCTCGTTCCACATGTGCAGCTAATTTACTTTAAAACGCATGTCCTATATATGGAATGTGTTAGAATTCCCATAATCCAAGAACTAAATTAGTGGGAAAAGAAAGAAAGATGAGACGGTTTACCGTTCTGCATAAATAGCTCTTACATTTCGGCGTTTTTTCATTTTTTTTTTATTTACACTATTGTTGTTGATATGTATATTGTAAGTTTATCTGTTGTTTATTTTGGTTCCATTTTAAAAATATTTACCATTAATGAAACATTAATCATTAGTGTATATTTAGTTATTTTAGCATGCTGATTTATGATCCATCTATAATAATAATATATTGATAATTAAAGGTTGGATAAAACTGTAAAGTTATAATTATAACACACATCAACGCTCTTATTAGTGTAGTTTAAATTGTTTTTAAGAGAATAGAAATAAATATCACCAAATTTGCATAATAACAAGAAACTTAAAAACACCTTATGCGTAAGCATCTATTCGATATTAAATATAATCGAAAATGTACACACTTATGTAGGAAGATCTCATTTTAGTACTTTTTCAATAGCTAGGAGCATAAAGAGCATACACACAAGGAAAAAGTTTTCAGCCTACATGCTTTCCTGTTTCATTTGATAAACTTTATTGGTTTTCAATAATCCGAGAGGAATTATTTTTCAAAATATTAGTGCCAAGAGTCCCTAAAAGATGTGTTCACTAAAACCTTCATGAGCATCATACAAAAGTGGAAATCTCTTAAAAGTTTTAAAACTGAAATGATAACTTCTATTTAAATTCAGAAAATGTTTTAAAATAAGACAATCTGAGGTCTGATACCGCTATTTTATTACCTTCTTAAATACCTTTTATTTGTTGAATTTCTTTTCATTTAAGCCTAATACATTAGATTGGTTATTTTGTTTTTAAGAATGTGGTACATTATACATAGCGGTGTTAATGAATGTATAAGAGAGGGTAATATGTTCACATGCATTTCGGATCAAAATGATGTTGCAGGAGTAATACTCAGTCAGCGAACCCAATACAAGTATAGCAAGTTGGTATCAAAAAAGGAGTGTGTTCTTTTTTCCCATAACATTAGATAAATAAAGTATATACGAATTATATAATTAAGCGCAAACAGCAAGATAAATGATGGCTTCGAATATTGACTATTAAGACATCTAACACAAGAAACAAAGACAGTTAATTCTTCTAAGAATTGATTTGGGACAACAATTCTATACATATGATCTTATTTCGTGTTTAGAATTCTTTGCGTTTTAGCGTATTTTGAGTGTTTTTACAATGATGTGACAATTTACAATAAAAGTTATTATAGATTTATTTGAGACATATTATTTATGACAGCGTTTCATAGTATTAAATACAACACGAACACGTAACAGTTCGGGACATACCAGGTATTTACCATACCATCAAAGTAGTATATAAAGATATAGACAGGCAGAATTAATAATAGCTTAGAATGTCACCATGTAATCCATAAATAATATGACAGTTTTTATTAACACATATAAAACATGTGTAGCAAAAACGCTGATTGTGAGAATGTTATAACAGTTTTGGCATTTGAACTAACTTTCGCACGTTAAATTAATTGGTTAAACCAGAAACATGAAGGATTGATATAATTATGAACCTCTACAAGGTTCTCGTACATATGCAAATACTATTTTATAGTTCTTAATCCAACCGAATTTTTAATATTCCCAATTGTCTGTAAGAGCCAGTTCTAGTAAATGTGTTAATAATAGTTTATAATTCTAAATTCAACTATCTAATTTACAATCTTTAATAGTCAGTAAAGTAATGATGCTACACCTTTCAGATAAGACAAACCAGTATGCATTTAAATCTAATTTAAGATCTAGAAAATAAAGAGATCCTTTATTGATTGTAGTAATCTAAGAACCAAAAAAACTTAAGATTACAGGCATCAAAAGTTAGACCAGTTTTATCCCAGTTGTGATAAAGGTCTCTTTGAACCATTTAAACCCCAGAGAAAATAGCCACCTTTTCCCGAGACTCCCACTAAGTCGCCTTTCTGAACAGAATTTCTAAGTTGTTGCATACAAATTAATATGCGTTCCTTGTATATTATAACGTCAAAAACAGGGGCTGTGATCCTATAAGAAAACAAATCATCAACTATTCACTCGATAATAATTTCATGAAATCGTGCCAAGATTTTTAAATTGAGAAGTAATATTTTAAGAAACAAACATGTACAATGCTGGGCGACGAACGTTGTTAGACGGGCCTCACGACAATCTCTTCACGGGAACAAAGTTACACATACAGTGTGTTGATAATTTAATTACGTCAGTACATGCGATCTAAAGCGAAAACACCACATTCCATTGATAATAGCACAATACAACAGTTCAGATAAATGGTAACTGCAATTTAACAGACATTTAAAAACAAACACTCGTGTGTTTTTGGATGCCACAACTACATACGCAAACATAAATGTCGTCTTTATTGTCTTGTATAGATCTTCCTAAACATAATTAATCAATATATTAAGTAATATTCCGTATAAAAACACATATATGACTACAACCAAAATGACATAGCCAATGCCAGTTCGTCAATTCTGATACGCTACAATACTGTCATGTAATGAACAAGCAATGTAAAGCCCAATCAGGTGACCACAAACTATCCCCAAACATTTTCCTAAGAAATTTCCGAAATATATCGACAGCATATCCAAATAAAATGATGCATTTTGTACGCAGAACACGGCAACCCATTCACCAGGACGACCCCAACACAGCAGAAAGATTAAAGAAGTGGTATGAATTATAATCGCTTCCACATACTCATCCACTTTATCGTCATTCGTTTCGTAATCGTTGCGTAAACGTATAAGTTTAAGACGCTTGCACAGTTTCCAAGCTACCGGGAAGCAAGTGACAAACATATTCTGCATTGGGTAAATGTTGCTTGTATCACCAACAAGAAGAATAGCAATTAAAACCAAATACTTCGCTAAGTCACACAAAAGGGTGTACACATTGTCGCATACGATTCTCACTTGGGGTGAATCCTTAGTTCCAGTTTTACAAAAGGTTGCGAAAGATTCACAGTTGTTATCAAACAAGTTGTATTTTTCAGTATCTTGACACCCCTAAGCCAATTCCAGGGTCCGTGTTACAGACACAAGTGAACTGTAACATATTCGATGAAGTATTCCACATTCGAAGATGGGATTCATAGATTCTTCTACAACCTTCCAATATCCTCCACGCTTTTGCCGATGAATAACGGTGCATTTTTTTCTCGCGGTAATTGATGTTTACTATAACTGCATGGTGCCAGTATAGCAAACGAAACCAGGTTATTTGGACTCCCACCTTAAGCGTAGAAAATGAACGAATCCGTTGTCTGTTTACTTGTATTTCCATTTGTTAAATTTATTAAAATCTAAATAATGTTTATCGGTATCCTTATTCATGTCGATCATCAAGGATTAAAATATAAATATCAACCACCTTTCAGCACGAGTTTACAATGACCCCTGTTTTATGACTTTTGGTAAAAAATCTATGTATCTTCTTGTTTCGCTGTATGCAGACTTGTGAATAAGAAAATCAATCACCGTATTAATTTAACATGTTTAGACAAGATACACGTCGATATGTCATACATGAGTCTCAATTTTAAGGCGTTCCGTATTCGTATCCGACACAATTTGATAGAAACTGAAATTGTATTGGCGACAGCTTTATAGATTATATTTTGTAAACCAAGGTCATTATCGCGTTTCTGAATCTTGATATATTACCAATGGGATTCCAAGACAAAAAGCAACAGAAAAAATCCCATTATATCGCGTCGATATCATAAAGTATGTATAAAGAGATCTATTACTTGTTTAAAAAAAGTTATAAACGTGTTTATGACATGAACTCTCGAATGGAACATATTATTGTATTGTGTCATTTTTACAACTTGCACTAAAACAATTCATGTTCCAAAATCCGAATAGGACAGTAAAGTCCAATATACATTTCACTTATACATGTAGTCTCCATTTAACGGGCACCATGTGTACATGAGCTTTATTATATACTAACATAATATTTTATTACAAATAAACGCATTTGTTTACAAAACGAAATGATTCTCCTGCAAACAACCTCATGCAGAACGAACCTGATACCAGGCTATTTATGCTCCAGGTTAAACCTATTCTTATTTTTCTACGCTAAGCTGATTTACCTGCGAGGTCATACTTTATGCAAGTACACGATAACTGCCCTTCTTAACCCAGTTATGCCTAGCGTCTAGAAAAAAGGCCTTGGCAAACAGCGTTGACCCTGATGATCATCAGGGTCTGCGCTGTTTTGTCATGTATTGTAATGTAAGGGACACAACTCGTATTGTCTTGTTAAAGCATGCAGTCATGAGTTACTTGTATTGAGGTTTATATCTATGTGAATCTATGAATAAAGTCAGTTGTGAGTTACCCACCGACGAGTTCAGAGTTATTACAGTTTGATAAAAGAAATTTCTGTAGGAAATTTTCTAAATATAGAAATAAATATACTAGACATCTCTAATTTTGGAAATAAATTGATCCAATTTAAAAGGATTGGAGAGTCCACTAGGCATAAATGGGTTAAATCACATAATATCATTACTTACTCCTTTTTGTAGACTGAGATCATGTGATGATGCGTAACCATGTTTTTTTTGTTTTATTTTAAGCTAGTCAATAGCATATCGTACGATATAGGACATAAATACAACAACAGCTTATAATATCGACGACCCAATTACTTCACTTCTTTATATTGGGATCCCAAACAAATGTCCATTCTATTGCGCAGTAGCGCACAAAGGCTAATTACGTAGTGAATGTATGAAACGTTTGTGTTAAATATAGCAGAAATAATACAAAATATGTCGGAACACACGGAACTGACGGAGCGAAAGTGTGATTTTATTCCTTCTGAAAATATTGGCGATGTCGGATTATCATTTACTAGACAAACAATAAAAGGCCGATCGAGGCTGGTACTTCCAAACAAAAGCTTCAATAAAAAGCACACTGGAAGAACCCAGGAGCTATTACAAGCAACCACAGGATATAGTTTACTGAACAACGACTCTGAATCATTGGCAACGTTTTGTAAACTTGGGATCACTGACACAGCTGAATTAGGATTAGTATGTGAAAATTGGATCACCGTCGGCAAGGAAGCTTTGTGGCTGTCATTGTTTACTTTCGTAGTAGTTGCCACTTTCAATATAACATCCAGAGTAGACATCTTTCTTTTAGAATGTGTTTTGATAGGAATTAGATTTTTTAAAAGAATTAAACGCCATGCAGACTATTACCGCCAACGTGTTATAACAAATGGAAACTTCGTTGATTATATTTTCGAAGAATGCTCGATTTTCTGTACAATCCTATGTCTTTTATACATTGTTGGATATTTTGAAACGTGTTTGCCAGTATACGGGGGACAATTTTTCGGAAAGTGCTTAGCGATAACCATCGGAAATTTTATAGGACTCGGCGTTTCTTACTGTTTACAAGACTGCTGTGTATGGATACTAAAGGCACTGATAAGCGTAATAATTTTACCTCGCAAACTTCGGAATTTACATCTGACTATAATTATACTATTAATAACAGGCATATTAACCGTCGTTTATTTAGATTTAGTTTGTAATTTACACTTAAATTTACTATGCCAAATAATGTGCTGTAATGTTGTTGTGTATTACAGTCTCCGGCTTTCGATGCAATCGAGCTTAAATAAATAGGTTTAAACTATTACAGTCTGAACAAATACATATGTTTAAACTAATTTCAAAATCCCATTTCCTTCGCTTTTGTCACTACTTTATAGTTTTGTAATCGATATAGCATTTTTAAATTCAAAGCACGTAATAACTTTATAGCATGCTGTTAACGAATAAACATTCTGGCTTCTGATTTGCCAATTGAAATATATCTTTTTGGAATATGTATTAAATCACCGTATATGGATATCTGCTATGTATGTGACACAATAATCCAATTATTTAAGTGGAATTGACCAATAAAACTGACTTTGTATTTGTAGAAATTTATGAAAAATTAATTTAAATCTTATTGGCTATTTGTTGAACTCATTTTGCGCCTTCGTAATACATATATGTAACATTATAGTTTTAACATTTATAAGGGCGCTTATTTGTAATATTGTTGAACTTTATGTCACCGTGAATTACACGTGTAAAGATTATTTGTAAAGGTGGCAAGCTAAACAAATAGAAACATTTAAGTAATAATTTGAATAACCAACTGCTGCATTTAATAAGTCGCAACTATAACAATTGAAATGAAAGCAGTTAATTTTATTTTACATATAATTTTATCATTGTGCTGTGGCATATATAACGCAATTAAAACAACGGCAGTTCATTCGGCGTTGTAATTAAAGAAGATTTTGTCCAATCTTATGAAGTCAAACAGATTTCGAGAATACTGTACATGGTCGAAACGAAAATGAATCAAAATTGTGTAACAATTCGCAAGATTCCTGATGGGCTTAATTCAAATTATAGCAGAAACATAAATAAGGAATGGTTCATCATTAAAACGCAAAACTGGATTAGAATAACGATCGGAAATTATATGAACGTGAAATCTGTTGTTGTGTACTGTCTTTCAAGAATATTATTGTGTAATTAGATATACACCTACAAATGAACTTTATATTTTATATTTTATATATTTTCTTTATATTCCTCATATGCTTTTTTTTAACTTATCGTTGCTTTAATTGTTTAATTAATAATCCGTATGCAATTAACAAGTATTGTTACTTTAATGTTTCCTTTAATAAACCCGTTTGCAATTGAAATGTGTTGGTTATTAGATTTGTGTACGGCGCTGGGCGTTGAGCGGAAAACAGGATGGGCGTGGGGCGGGCGACAGTTTTGGTGTTGTCAACTTTTGATTTTCGCCCACTTTACATAGTTTAGGCCCTTGCCATGCAACTTAATGGAAAGATACCTAACATCGAGACCTTGCTTCGAAGTGTCTCTGGGCAGAATATGGAAGTTGAGTTTAACTTAAAATAAAAGAATGCTTCCGTTCAATAACTTGAGACACCTCATATATGGAACATAACATGAATACGAGCAATAGTTTCGAAATGAATCCGTAGTGGCCAGGATCATACTTATTGTCACCATTTCAAAACGTTTTACAACTCGAGAACGAATTAAGATAATGTATTATTACATGAACTCGCATAGGATCGCATTCTGCGTTGGTTTGGTAAATGCCTATTCACGGTTAACTACATCAGGAGTAGGTTTCGCTCAATGAATTGAGAAATCAGTTAATTAATTGCGATTGCAAAGTATTATATGTATGTGTACAATATAGTTAGACCTTAACGGGATTTTTAAGGGTGTGATCAAATGAACGTCCCTATTTAAAAAAAAAATCGCTCAATAACTGTAGTACTTAGTATATAGTATATGAGGATTCCAGATGAAACTTCACATGCAATTACATTTTACTAAAACATAACTTAGGGTTGAAATTGGGGTGGATGAAGTCAAGGTCATATTCACTTATAGCAAGCTTAAATTAAATAAGGAAAGAAAATCTTTTCCGCTCAATTGCTTGACAATGAATTTAAATTAAATCATATTATTTGACCGTAGATATTGAATTTGACTTTGCATTCTTTATGATAATTATGCTGGTTAAAGTTAAACAAATACAAACCGACTACCGACTAGCTACGTACTTATTTATTGCTGCTACATCCACCTGACGGAAACCCAAAGCTCCTTCTTTACCAATGCTTATTTTTCATTAGAATTTGGCTTCATAGTCCCTTTAAGATCGATATTCTGCATTTATTCTGAAAGAGATTACTTAAAGCCCCATTAACGCTCAAAATTTACGAATATTTCTTAAAATATTTTGTAAAATAAAGTTACCCAATACAAAATTAGTGTTCCTTATAGCAAAAGCCACAATTTCAACGCCAGATGTGGTCTGGTAACATAGATTATAGAGATACAAAATGCTCTTTATTATTGTGTTGGGACACAATATATTCAACACATGGTCATGTACCAAATTAGTGTTCGTGTGTCGTATGAATATATATCGTTGCGGGGAATTAAAATGGAATATATTGTTCCGTAAAAAATAAAAACGAGCATTTTGTATCTCGGTAAATCTATGTTAACAGACCACGTCTTGCGTTTAAAATTTGACTTTTGCTATACGGAACACTGATTTTTTATGGGTTAACTTTATTTAACTAAATATGTTTTGACATTTTCGTTGATTTTGAGTATTAATGGGGCTTTAAAATAACTGTTTACTATCGTTATTTTACAACTATTACAACAACTCTTAAAAGCAGAATACTTGATATTGAACTGAAAGAAAACAAAATGAATGCGATTACTAATAATTATTAAGCATTACACTTTGGCACACTATTATTGATTTTATTTAATGAAATGGAAAACGGAAATGTTATTTTCCTTCTTATTTGGAAACAGTTTTTAAATCTATATTTAGCAAATGGAAATTCCAATTATCATGTGAACATAAAAATAGCAACACAATGGATTTCCCGAGATAGCTATTTTTAAACGCCCGCTCACGCCACCTTAACTTAAACCTAAAACAAATTGGAAAGTTATATTCTCTACCAGTTGACACTTGTCGATCGGATATTGCGTCAGCAAATTTGATCTATATAACAGTGATAAAACAGCACGTGGCTGATAATGCAGCAAACTTTCCTTTTCAAAAGTATTTTCAGATTTATGGATCAAAATTTTATTTTAACTTGATTTTAACGCTGGTATGGGAATGACGAATCTTGCTGTAGGCCTTAGATCTATATGTTTCATTGCTTCTCGGTGGCCGTGCATTTATTGACGGGATTGTAGTTTATTATAGTTCTAATCAGGAAATGATGAATTATCATTTAATGGTTCCACAACGTTCTGTGTTTACTCGGAGTGTTCAAAACTTCAGTCAAAACAGACTCAGTGGAAACCCATTCAACATCATGTGACATCTTTAATAAATCTAGTAGCTAAGATTTAAGTAAATTATACTTAAATATAATATATATAGTATACATAATACGTCGCCAATATTAATCTGGCACTGTCATTATTCATGAATATATTTAAGTACGTTACGAAGAAAAACTAGTTTCCGTACTGGAAGAGATATTAGTATATTGTTTTTGTTGTTTTACTCGTGCAAAACGCTACTGAATGAAATCCAACGCTAGTATATGAAACAAAACATACGTAGAATTTATGTTATTTGAGTTCATGAGTGCCAGTTCGATGTTGTCCAGCTTTATTAAACTAAGTTTAAGAAAAATGAAGAAGAGTTTTCTTCATTCTCCAAATTTGCAAAAGAAAATTACACATGGGACCACAACAAATCGATCAAATGTTCGTCGGTCTTTCCGCACATAAAAATCGTTAATTAAAAAAAAAACACACGGATATTCAATTTTTCAATTCACGGGCTAAAGCTAAGTTGGCAATGCAAGTTAAATACATGTATATATTAATGCTATAAAAAGTAACCAATGCTATTTTGAAAAAAATCTGACATTTAAGAGTATTTAAAACTGTTTGATTCAATGGTAAAGCCGATCCTTATATTCGGGGCTTAGATTTGTTGTCATACCTTTTCTGAAAAGATAGAACAAATCCAACTCAATTTTGCAAAGATTATATTGGCTGAATAGGTCACAAAACAATTGCATGGCTCTAGGGGAGATCTGGAGATTAGAATAGCATTTCAAGTGGGTTAAATACTGGTGTAAACTTATTCACTTGCCATTGCATAGATATCCCTAAAACTGTTATAAAATGTTAAAACGCAAAGGATGAAATCAGAAAGACGGCTAGTGCTGTTTAAAGATCGTCGTATTTGTTGTAACACGCAAACATGGTCGACGAGTTTATTCGACTCGTCTAGATGTGAAACATATAGAACGTATACTAAATTGCTTTAACCAGAAATATATATTTTGCTTAAAATACCAGTCTACTATAGAACATCATTTGCAAAGTTCAGATGTTCCAAACACAAGTTGCTTATTGAAACTGGGCGACATCTTGGTACAGAGCATGATCTTAGATATTGTACACATTGTCTAATCGTAGAAAACACTTGTGTCATTGAAAACGAATTTCATGTATTTCATTGTTCTAAATTTCACGACGAACGTTACATTAACTTTTTTCCTGGTATAGTGGAAACTGAGTAGAAATCAATTTTATTAATCTGATGAAAACGAAAAATTATCTGACATTGAAGAAAATTGCATTATTTATTTATATATTAATGCAAAAAGTAAAAACATAAAATAACGATTGCTGACAGTCGAGCATGCCAAGTACATAATAGAGGGGGTAAAAGAACTTTTAAAACAGAGTGTGTAATTTAATATTTATAGGCATGACTTTCCTCCAGGCAGGGTCTTGACTTGATCCGAGAACAGCCCTGATATAAGCTATATGCCTTCACAACATGCCTATGATGATGCGCAATTAAAATATTCTATTTATAAGTTACACTTTAAATACCTATTTTCCTATTAATTTATTCATNGTTTTGTTAGCGTAGTGGTTGTGTCAGTTGCCAAAACTGACCTGACACGTATGAATTCTCTCAGCTGTAAACGCTTGTCTTTTCATAATAAATTAAGTTAATAAGCAGTTTTCTATTATATATATATATAGAAAACTGCTTATTAACTTAATTTATTTTGAAAAGACTAGCGTTTACAGCTGAGAGAATTCATACGTGTCAGGTCAGTTTTGGCAACTGACACAACCACTACGCTAACAAAACTATGCTATGAAAGTGACATTTGTCTTACATAAATGCGCTAGGTTTTCAAATGTTTGTACTAAATACAGCGTAGAAAGCTGTCAATTTTATTCTCATATTTTGTGTTTACAATTAGTGTTAAATGTTTGACAAATAAAGTCTAGTGAATACTTCTGTGTGTGCCAGTCTTATGTAAATCTTAGTAAATTTACATAGAAGGCGATAATAACATAATTCCTCAATATTTAAACGTTGTTTGTAATGCAATATAGTTGACCTATATTCCAATAGTAAAATTACTGATAAGTTATGTTCTATATTCGGTTAAAAAAAGTAGTTGGGTTCCCAAACCGTTATTGGCTCACATAGATACCAAACTTTAGAAACCAGAAAGTGTGTTAAAAGATCATATGTTCTGACCAGAATTGTATATTTTATGGAAAACATGTGCTGGATACAATGTGCCTGCAGATGTGTTGAAACAGATTAAATAATTAAACTTAAGTGTGTTTATGAATTAAGAATGTATAACACTAATGATTATCCTATTCGGATAACTCGCCAGAGAATAGAACGTCTCACGTTTATCACGTTAAAAAGAGGCGACCATATAGCTTGGTTTCGAGGTCCTTATTATCATCATGCTATTATTGTGGCTGTGGATTCAACTAATTTGAAAGCCGATATTGTTCATTGGAAGAAAGTAAATAACGAATATGTTGTCGTGGAAGACAGAAACACATCACCCCTTGAAGAATTTGGAAGACTTAATCACATTAAATATCATTCGCAAACTCTTACAGCAGACCAAACAGTAGAACTTGCCAGACGTTTGTGTGGATCAAGAGGTTATAATATCATTTGGAATAACTGCGAAACATTGGCAACATTCTTGAAAACAGGAAGAGAAGATTCAGCCCAAGTTAGAAACTTTTTACGCAATATTACTGCAATTATTATAAATCCTTTCATGCTGATACAAGGATTGATAGAAGGATTGTATTACCATTTATCCGGTGTAACCTATCAGTTGATGTGTTTGTTCACGTGCGGTTTTACTATGATTGAAATACTGGCGGATCTGTATTGTTTTTATAATCATGCAGAAGATTTTGCGGGGATATTAGGCAAATGGATCACAATAGGTATATGTCATTGTTTATTTGTTTATTCATTGCTACAAGTTTTGACAAATGTTCCGGAAGGCAGTGTCGTACATACCATAACGTTTTCTTACTTTTTGACGTTGAATGTGTTGCATGTACAGCGAAGCAATATACTGTTTGATACACTGTGTATAGCCTCTTTTTGCATATTATATTTTAATAAACAATTATATAGTGGATAAAGTCAAATAAATAAGGTCAGTATTGGATAAAATGACATGTTTAATGTGCAAGACCTAGAATGCAGAATATTAATCAATGATTATTTTTGGATAACTTTACGTGTATGCCGTTCTTTTTAGATTGAAAGTATAGGGGTCATTTTTTTTTCATATTTCAAAATAAGAACTATGGAAATCATAAACCTTTGAGTTCAATAGGCTCAGAAATGTTTGGAAAAAAAACACAGTATTACGAAATTGAATTTCGAAATTACACGAGTGAAATCCGTCAGAGAGATCATTATCCTTTCTCTACAATATATTCTAATTAATTAATTAATTAAAATTGGCATGAAGACCGTCCTTTTTAACTGTAGTTTCACATTTATGTAACTCAAGTATCAATTTTACCTACTCAATGGCTAGTACGAAGATCAACTCAGCAAAACGCGTTTTCCGGTCTTGTATCGACAATTAAGTACATACTGACAAGCTTATCGTATTTTCTTATTGTAATTGCAATTCAATTCAAAGTTTGATTAATTTATTTAGTAAAATGCAATAGATTGATAAGCATGTACCTTGACCATTACATCGTTTATGCTTGTTTTATGGTTACAAGGCCTTTTGCATATAGGCTTTGATGTATTAGCTTAAATTGTCAACTGTATATTCATCTTTAAAAACAGATGGATGCATCAAGGTGAATCTTTGTTTATTACTCTGGTTAAAAAAGGCTTAAAATTATTGGGTAAATAAATATATTTAAAAAAATGTTTTTACATTTTATATATTTATGAGCTTTGGATTTTCCACTACAATATTGTTATGTAAGCTCTAAAATGGGGAATTCAAAGGCGCACTGACTGAATATAGGCTTTAAAATATGTATAATGTTATCTTGTTTTAGTGTGTTTTCCTATATAAAAAAATCTGAAAGCAAATAAATAACCAGTTTGCTCTAACAATTTGTTCGTTCAACATCGTTAACAGCTATTATATACTATTGATTGTTGTTGTTTTTGTTTTTGTGTAAAATAATGCGAACCAAGTGCACATATATTTCAATTTAATTACTTAAAAGGAGATTTAATAGTCTTGCATTTTATTTTTCAATATGTATGTAACATCTTCAGGTTCAAATTAAGCTTTAGCGCGACTTAACAGTTAGACAGTATATTCCGAAAAGATGTTATACCTATCATCCAGATTGTTTAAAAAATATTTAGATCAATGAAATAGTTTTAGTATATGTTTATTTCTGGTTAAAATGAATGAATTTTCTAATTGTGCATTACATTTTGACAGTCTGGTTTATCAGTTACTAAGCACATATCTTTATATTTTTGTTTCAAGTCAACCGTTTGAGGAAGAGGTTGTGTGATTATGTGTAACATTGACATAAGAATGCTTCAGAAGGCTCCTGCGGGCCTTGTTAAGTATCGCACCACTGAAACGGAACGAACCCACAATCTGTGTAATATTTTTCTCGTTATGTGTTGTATGCATTGTATGTATGCTATATATTATTTATGGAAACAATAATAATCTCTAAAGAGTTTATGTATCTCGCAATATTGAATTTACGTCAGAAATGTATTGGTGTTAGTCGTGTACGTGGCGACCATGGCGAACATGCCGGTCGCTGCTAAAATACGTTTAGCAAACAACTTGAATTAAATTATTGATTTTTTGATAAAGCTGTTAAATGTATGGTCTCAAGTCCGGTGATCTTCGGAAAAAATAGGCCTTTGCCTTAAATCTTAAACGTTTTTTTTTTCAAGTTGTCCGCCTACATCCTAATATAGCCCGAATAACAGTTTGACGACCAACGACCAATACGTTTTATTGTTTCGTCCGAGTAGCGTTGAAGAGAAGGGTCTGTTGCTCTACCAATCCGAAAGCAATGTGACAAAACAAGAAATACCAGCCTGTGCACAGGCTTTGGACAGAACGACAGAGAACTGATATCTCGTCAGTGGTGTACATTTGGCATGAAGGAAAAATTGCTCGGATCTGGTGGGGGCTTTAGCGTTGTTTAAACCTCAAAAATAATGTCTTGTTTGCGAAGTGCTCTGTAATTAGTATTATTTGAGCAAAGAACTAATTCACTAATCCTAAACAAATCAAAGTAGGCCAAATAAAAATACTGCTGTAAATAGTTTAGTTTCGAAATATTTGGTTTTAAATTCCTTATAGCAATATCCAAAATTTCAAAACAAGATGTGGTCTGGTATCACCGATTTAACAAGATACAAAATGCTCTTTTTTGTGTGAGTGTTACAATATATTTAACACATGTTCATGGCCCAATTTAGTGTTCGCGTGTCGTATGAATAGATATCGTTGCGGGAAATTAAAATGGAATATATTGTGCCACACAAAATTAAAATAGAGCATTTTGTTGTATCTTGTTAGATCTATGTTGCCAGACCACATATAGCGTTAAAAATCCTAACTATTGCTATAAGAAACACTTATTATGTATGGAGTAACTTTATTTTATGAAAAATCTTACGAAATATACGTTGATTTTGAGCGTTATAGGGGCTTCACGAAAAGAAAATATAGGAGTTTTGCTGCTGAATCCATCCAGTTTTTCCGCCAGCAGTTCCTCGGCCTTACATTTCAGTCGGTTGATGAAGATGCGTAGTATGACTTTGCTGGGATGGCTTATGATGTTTATTGTGTGGTTATTCTCGAACAACTTGAGGTTGCCATTTTTGGTAGGAGAGACTAGGTTCACTCCTTATGCAACTTCTTCTCCTTCCAGATTTTCTCGCATACTGCCGTCATTGCTGCAGTCGTTGCCTCTCCGCTATGCTTAATCAGCTCGAAATGGACGTTGTCCACTCCTTGAGATTTTACTGGTTTCGGACTGCGCACAGCCTCCTCCACCTCTGCCTTTAGTATGGACGGCATTTCGTCTTGCGCTCATAGTATGGGATTGTTCTGAAGAAAGAGATTGAGGTCCGGCCGAAGCGGGTAGTTGTAAAGGTCGCTGCAGTATCCGGTCCATTTGTTAAGGACTGTGGCACTCTCGGTCAGGAGGTTCCCAACAGCGTCTGCTTTAACACTGGCCTTGGGCTGAGTGTTCTTCGTTTGGGTCATGGGAGTGTTGTAGGCCTTCCTACTGCTTGCTGCCTGTGGTCATCTCTTAGTCAATATTGATGCATTGCTCCTAAATCCACTCCACCTTGGCCTTCTTCATCCTCTTCCTCACCTCCCTTTTCGCTTTCTGGTATTCGTTCCTAGAGTCCAGGCTGGTATACTTCTCACGCCTCAGCTCTCTTCTCTTGTCGCATGTCCATGATCTTGGTCGATACTCATGGCTTGTTCTTCCTTCGCTCTCTCCCGAGAACTTCTTCGGCCGATGACAGCAGAACCGCATTGATGGTGTTAGTGATGGTGTCAATGTCATTGTCTAGGATGATCAGGGCTGCAAACTTGCCACCTATGTGTGCTTGAAATGCCTTAGCTATCTCGGGATCTTTCAGTTTCTCCAAGTCAAATCTGATGCGAGGATTCTTGGTGATGCGCTTGTTCTTTAACTTCAGGTTGATGGTGGTGAGGACTAAGTCATGGTCACTGTCAATATCTGCGCCAAGAAACGTTATTGTGCTCGCCTTGTTGATGGTAAACTTTCACGTTTAGTAGCAGTATGAAGTCGATCTGTTTGTGTTTTGCCAATTTAGAGCATGTCAGGTCGAGTGTGCGGCTTCTAGCGAATTCAAGAAGTCTCAACCCTCTGCCATTTGTTTCTCCCATGTCAAATCTAAGTTCTGTATCAGACCAGTCTTGGTTACCTTCTGGTCCAACGTTGCGTTCCAGTCACCTTGGACGCTGGGGATGTCTTTGCTCGGGACATGATGCGCTCTTACTCTTCATGATGCATTCCAATCTCCTCGTCTTCGTAGTCTGATGTTGATGCGCAGACCTAGATGGTGGTGAGGTTGTGAGGTCTCGTTGAGATACGGCTGGAGATGAGCCTGCTGGAGACTGAGGTGCAACTGATGGCTGTTGACTACCTCTTTGCTAACAATGAAAGCAACCACGTGGCGATGTTTGGAGTCCTCCCCGCTGAACCATATTTTGTGTCCTTCATCTGTTGATGTTTCACCACAGCCTTACCACCTGACCTCCGCTAGTCCGATTATGTCCCAGCGGTAACGCTTCAGCTTGTGCGTCAGTTTGTGGATCTTTCCGCAGGCAGTGAGTGTTCTTACGTTCCAGGTTCCTATAGTTGTTCCCTCTGTTGCCAACTTTATCGATGAATTAGCTCCATAAGCTCCACCCTATCGACTTGCAGTGGAGTGCGCGGTAGTTTTGAATCCGGGCCCCGACCGATCTGCCGTGGTGTTTTGTTATCTTGTCATCTTCATTTCCTTTCAGTGGGAATGAGTTACTCTTTGCGGCGCCCGTCTCCTCTCCAATAGCTTGCAGCTGGTTGTACGAAAATGTCTAGCCCCCTGACTTCGTTTCGCCCGCCAGCAGAAGCTATTACCAGGGTGTGGTTGGGACAAGGTCCCGGAACCACAAGTGAGCATTGAGTGTCAGGTGACAACCAGTTGCGCCTGTCGTCCCGAGGAAGCTGCTATTAAGCGAAAAAGTACTATCTCTGCGTTGAACACAAATGCACCCAAGTAATATGCCTCCATAAAAGGACGAATCAATTTTCAAGTCGTTTGTAAATTGTCCACTTTTCGATAAACTGTAGGTGATGACTTTCGTTACATTTCATTCGGAATCTTCATGACCTTAACTTGTTGGACAGATGTTATGTACTATTCAACTTTTTTACTGGTCATACACGTATAGTATATATCTACATCCTGTACATTCATAATGATGAATAGTTACATCCTGGTTAATATATTACAAGTATAAATGTTGTTTTACGTTTCTTATGTCAGTTTCACCCCGAATTTCTATTCTACTACAAATAAAGGCAAAACTATTAATTCCACTCTTGATATTTATATATAAATGGCAACTGTTGCGATAAATTGATATACAGTCTACTCTCGTTATCTCGACATCGGATATCTCGATTTTCTCGATATGTCGAAGTAAGCTCAATGTCCCAACTTTTTTCCTTCTTTATCTATATTAACAAACATCGCATATCTCGATTTTCGTTATGTCGAATAATTCGATATACACACTAAATAACGAAAAAAAATCAAAACACATCAACATTTATTGAAAATATGATCGCATTGCTAATAAACCAAAGCTAATATATACATCACTGCAATTGAGCGTCAATGTGCACGTGTGCCCTGTTATAATTACGAGTAATAATGTTACGACCATTTGCACGATACTAACTTGATTGTTATCTATGCAACTTTAATTTTTCCAAAGTATACGAGCAAGTAAACGCAGACATCTTGTATGGGATATGCAATGAAAACTCTCGCAAAATGTCCTCAAATTAATACAATGCACTTTCCGAAAGAGCGGCCCACAAAGATTCCAAAAGATAAAATTTCCTCGCGTAATTTGTTCTACACGATACAATAAGAAAATGGTAATCATGTAAATCAAAAGCTCCTCGACAACAAAATCTATGAACTCTTCAAGTGGAATGAGTTCATTACGAAAGTTGCTTATCGCGTTCCGGACTCTACCAAATATCCCTATTGCCACAAGAAAACATTCATAATAGAAAGAATGTATACGGTCTTCATCCGATAAAATGGAAATCCGTAAGGCAATCATTTACAATGCGAACAACACAGCATCCTTGATCT
This sequence comes from Dreissena rostriformis, assembly GCA_007657795.1. Lineage (NCBI taxonomy): Eukaryota > Metazoa > Mollusca > Bivalvia > Myida > Dreissenidae > Dreissena > Dreissena rostriformis. Next base: position 3,734 of record VMBQ01006450.1, on the reverse strand, counting down.
GTGTAAACATTGCACGCACAATATTTACTTGAGCTGAAACGCTGATACCAGTTTTACAAAACGTTGCAAAACATTCACAATTGTTCTTTACCAAATTGTAATTTCTCGTCCCAATAAGCGATCGAGCCCGTGACAAGTTCCAGTCCACACTGTCACTATGTTTGTAATTAATCTTGTAAACCAGCCAAGTCTTCGACATGTCTTAAATTCTGTGTTCTCGAACCTCAAACGTGCCGTGTGCAGTCTTCCCATATTCTATAACTGCCGCCTCACTACTATTAGGATTAATGTCTACTAGTATTGCGTGGTGCATGTACAAAAAGCGCAAGCGATACCAAGCAATGTAATCACCCGTTTTTAGTGTGTTGAGGCTGTGATTCCGTATTCTTTTTGGCCAAATGTTAACGTCCCATGAGTACAAATGCTTAACCCTATCGTCCAAGGCACATGCATGTTCAACATTACACAATTTACAACGTATTCCAAACACATTTTATCCCTGTCTTTGCATTCCACGAAATCGACAGGGTTTATATTACCACAGTTGCATGCCATAACGTCCTTTGCTCCAAGTCGTTGTTAATCTTTACCGCTTTTGAAACCTATTCTTATTCGAGTGAAATTTGCTGTGGGGAGCTTATTATGGCTCATTATATTTCACTGTATGCGTTATTAAAAAATATTAAATTGGGCATATCTTTCATGACACCATACGTTTGCTAGTGAAGTGTTATAGTTTTGCAATACTACCCTTATACATGTTTTGGGAACCCATTTTTTCTGATCTCATTATGGTTTCCCAAAAGCTTACATGTGAAATTCTATCCGCAAAATAGATCAATAAATCTAATGCAAACAATACCATAATGTTTATGAGACCAATACTCATATTTGAATGCTTACCGAAGCCTTAAGAGAATTCCATATTGATTTACCTAAAAGTATTGATATACTTAAAGGTACACGCATTATGATTTAAACACTTGTTCAACCTAGCAGAATTGAGTAAAAAAAACTATCTTTGTTTTAACTGCCGAAAGCGATTATATACTAATAAAATAGGTATAAACTATATATCAGTATATAGTTCATGAATAATCCAAGTAAAGTGCGTTCCGGGTACAAATTATTACCAAAACAAAAACACACAAAAACACATGCCCCATGAAAGTTATGGTACGACAGTTTAACAGTCTGTTTATTCAAAATTGTCAACATATTTCCTTCTCAGGGTCAAACATTTGAGTACTCTTTTATTCACAGTAAGTACTTTATATTTACCATACTTACTGATTTCACCTTCTGTAATGAAAGTGTTCTTACATGAAATTGTTTTAGCAGTTTCTGAAGGCAATTAATAACGGATGAGTATTTTGAAGATGCTGAGAATGTAATTGTATAGCCTTGTTTTGCAAATAAATATATCTAACTAGAAATGGTGCGGCAGAGGCCGACGCGTATCCCCACACCGAATGTTTGACCTAGGTGTGCCCCAGGGTTGGTAATGGGGCCATGCATAGTCGAGATTGACCGTATTGTCATAGAGTAGTTCAGTATCAATTAGAAGTGAATTGGTGTAGAAATAAACAAGTTATAGTAAAGGCAATTTTGGGTGGGTGTGACCTATGTGGGCAGGGCGCCCCAGGATTGGTAATGGGGCCATGGATAGTTGAGATTGACCGTATTGTCATAAGAGAAGTTCAGTATCAATTTGAAGTGAATCGGTGTAGAAATGAAGAAATTATAGTAAAAGGAAATTTTGGGTGGGTGTGGTCTATGTGGGCGGGGCGCCCCAGGGTTGGTAATGGGGCCATGCATAGTTGAGATTGACCGTATTGTCATGAGAGAAGTTCAGTATCAATTTGAAGTGAATCCGTGTAGAAATGAAGAAATTATAGTAAATGGAAATTTTTGGTGGGTGTGGCCTATGTGGGCGGGGCGCCCCAGGGTTGGGAATGGGGCCATGCATGGTTGAGATTGACCGTATTGTCATAAGAGAGGTCCAGTATCAATTTGAAGTGAATCGGTGTAGAAATAAAGAAGTAAATGTAAAATAACCTAAAAAAATGAGTGATAATTTCTGACCCGGCCCCACCCCAACCCCCATAACTTTTGACCCAGGGGTCAGATCAAAATTCCAAATAGTGCAGGGTCGCACATATGCTCATAGCTACCATGTGTGTACGTTTCAAGGTTCTGGTGCTAATAGTGTAGGAGGAGATATTGGCCAGGACGGACGTACAGACGGACAGACAGACAGACAGACAGACAGACAGACAGACAGACAGACAGACAGACAGACGGACGGACGGCGGAGATAACCACAATATCCCCACCTTTTTTTCAAAAAGTGTGGGGATAATAAATATATCGAAAGTTATATAATAAAAGTGACTACTGATACAAAATTTAAATCATCTAAAAACGTAGGAGTGTTTAATTAATCTGGTCTGTCAAAACGTCCGTTGGTTTACGTTTCGCTGATTAACCGAGTGTTGTCTACGAATGCCGGAATCTTTGGACCTTTCTGTATACATGTATGCGCATCTACGTCTTCAAACATATTTCCGGAGATAATTGGCAAACTGAGCGTTTGAAAACCAGCAATTCTGGCAGTTTTTCACTTGATTTCTTTTTCGTAACGAATAAAAGCTTATTACTATTGCTAATTAGAATTTGTTCATGCTTAGAGGATTGTAAAACAGTGACGCATTATGTTTTTAAACGAGGAACAGTATAACATACAAAACAAATTCTGAATCCATCGAAGTAGCTCACCATGATAGGCATTGTAACAATAGAATGCTCTTTTTGTGTTAATACCCGAGTTATGAATGATCACTTTCAGTGATTAAGTTTGTATGAAAATTGCAATCGAGTAAGAGGCTGTTCTAACCGCTACATTATACTCGTTCACTGCATTACTCATAACGGTATTCAGGTGGGATTCCCATGTATTAACGGTAATCATGCTAAGAAACAAGAGGAAAAAGCCTACAATTGTCAAAGCATTCACACATTTTTGTAGAAATACTTGCAATAAACGGTAAGTCTTATTTTTTAGTTTCAATCGGTATCTTGAAAACGTGCATTCATTGTTGATAGATATTTATTCATTCTGGTTGATATAAAACAAGAAAATGTTGCTTGAAATATTGCACGATTGCCATTTTCACACAGATTTCTTATCCTACAAACAAATAAAGATCAAATAATGATGTCAATCTTGAATTCAAATCACACCGATAATATTTTATTTTACACCTGGAAGGATTTGTTAAACAAAAACAGTAATACTAGTTTGTAAAATAAATAGTGAACAAAGGATGAACTTGCAAAATTGTAAATATATATTAAACTCAAATAAAATGTTGCTCTCTGTAATAGCGACATAAGACATCAATCTTGTTTGTTTTATTTGATATGCGTAACTTTGATTTTTCGAAAGTATATGAGCAGGTTTACACAGACATCTTGAATCGGGTATGCAATGAAATGTCCCACAAAGATAGTTAAGATATATGTTATGCATTTTCCAAAAAGGCGTCCAATATTTTTTCCAAGATCTGCAGCGATGAAAGGGCACCATTTGCCGACTTCCATTAACAGATGAAAGCCCAATTCTCCACCTATGGCTGCAAGAAAGAAACGCAAGAACACGATCGTCAAAATAATCGAGATATCTTCGAAAATACTTTTTTTCCGTTCTATACGTTTTATTTTCCTCGTCAATA
>VMBQ01006449.1:27964-55103 GCA_007657795.1 Dreissena rostriformis | reverse complement strand
CGGTTGTTGTTTAATATCGACGTTATAGCTCCAAGGCGTGTTGTCAGTAATCAACAAAACTGATTACTCGATTAAACAGAGTTGATTCAAACAAAGTAGATTACGGTTACCTAACAACACGACATGTTAGCTTAAATAACGCTTCTATTTGAAAAATAACTTTATAAGCAGTGTATCTGGAAACGAGTTAATCGTTGATCAACATGATTTTAACGTGAACTGAATTTTTGTTTTCCAATATGATTACTAACTTTTAGGATTGTATTACTCTTTTCTTACGTGTTTTAACACTTACGCATAGAACAAAGAACTGTTTATTGTATATAGTAATAAATGTGGAAAATAAAACACTACTAGTTTTGGATATAGTCCTTCAAAAAACGTTAAGAATTGTATCGCGTTTATAAAATAAACATATGTATTTTTTGTTTTGCCACACATTACAACACTAAGCGTTGTGAACACGTGAATTTCCAAAGTGACATCACACATACACTTATGATTATAATCGTCAATAGTATGGTGAATGTGAGACAATGGATATTTTAATCGAGGAAAGGGGTACGAACATCAAAATGTGTCGAGATGCATTAACTTATTATGGGCGGTTAAATAGAAAGCAGCATCATAACATACTATTTTTTAAGAATACAATTTTGAGACAATATTGGATACAAACTCAATATAAAGAGCTAACTTATTCGCTTACCTGCATCGAAGGACTTGTCAGTGCTGCCCATGATAGTAATGCTTCCGAGAGGGTCAGAATAAAGATAATACTAAGTTCATGTTGAATAAAGAAAAGAAAACTTTAACCTTTAATCCCGATCTTTGCGAATGGTTAAGGTTTTTATTGCGAGAAATTAACGTTTCTGTGTTAAACACGTTCCTTGTATTCTTTGTTTCCCATACTGTTTTGCATTTGCATTATTTCGCATTGATCCCTCGTATAGTATAGGCGATTGTTCTCTAGCAGTAAGTAACGTAATCACAAATAAGCGGATGAAAACAACGGTTTTCTCCTGTGATAAATCTAGCCCTTTCTATATTTTGCAAGTTGCCCATAATTCTATGCAAAACAGATTCACACCGAATTAACATTTTAAACACATAACCGTTACCGACAGTATACAATGGATTACGATTTTATAATATATACCGTTTTACCGTTTGGCCTATCATCGTAAGCAGACACTACTTTAATGTGTATAACTAATTAGGAATATTTATAAGTACAGAGCATCGATGGCATTCTAGTCACCACAAAAGCGTTGATCGGACCGACGCAGAAGGACCGAATTCGCAAACTATGAATACAATAAGCTCGCTCTAGACAAACAAACAAGACTTTGTTTTTTAATATTAAAAGCTATTTTTTTTTAAACTAGATCACACTTAACTGTATTCACGCAAATACCGTCAATGCGGTTTCTGTATCTTGGGAATTTCCATTAAACTTTCCCACCAAACCATTTATTAATAGATCTAGTATGTAGAAATATTGCAAATATAAGCGAAATACATATTCGCATTGTATGCTTATTACGGCTTTACGCGCTTTTATAAATATTGAACATGTTAAGAAAGTGACTTTATATCAATTAAGTATAATTTGTTTATCACGACAGATTGACAAATGAGAGTAAACACTACTACTTCTACAATTGCTACTACTACTACTAATACTGCTACATTTACTACTACTACTTCTACTACTATTACTAATACTACTTCTTTTTCTACACTAAATACGACCTTTACTTCTTTTACTCCTTCTTCTAATGTATTTTACCCTAAAAATCGACCTTTTATTAAATACGCACTGGGTTTTTACAGTATAGAGAGTATAGTTAAAAAACTTAGGTGTATTTATCTTTTTTCAGATATAGACGACATTCCTTTTGCATTGTTTAAAGCGTCAAAAGCAACGGCTATGACTCAAGCAGAGCATCCGCAATTAACAGTTTCTGCGAATCCGGCCGTGCAAAACGAGGTGAGGTGCTACGTGTCGATACTTTACCTAATATTCGTATTATTATAGTACATTCCCTGCATTTGTATGCTTCCTTCTTCGAAGAAGAGGGGGTATATTGTTTTTGGCCTGTCTGTCTGTCATTATGAATGTCATTCTGTCCAAAAACTTTAACTTTAACCTTTGTTAAAGTTTGTTCATAACTTTTGCAATATTGAGCAAACCAACTTTATATTTGGCATGCATGTGTTTCTCATGGACCTGCACATTTTGAGTGGTGAAAGGTTAAGGTAAAAGTCATACTTCAAGGACAAATGTCAAAACATACAATACAAGGGAAGTACTCAGCTTTAAAAGGGAGATAATTTCTAAACCTGCCAAATGATATATTGAAATTTATAAAGGTTTTATTTCAGAATACATTAGGCTTTAAGCCTATGAGTATACATACATATAATGCAATGTAGTAAACAGTGGTCAATGCCATACAGGTATATACATATACTATTTTAGGTAATATAAGTTAACAATGTATAACGAAAGAATTGGCAACTCTAAAGACATTCATATTCAAAATATACATATATTTTTAACATTTATATATTAAGGCAATTACATAATAATATATAATATTATGAAACCATACAACTGAAGCATNTTATTTATTTCAGACGAGAGTTTATCTAAGCTCATTTGATACGGATGAAAACATTCGGACAGAAATCGAAACATCGCTAAAAACACGCAATATCACATGTTCAACGACGATGCCAGGAAAAAGCATACTCCACGATGGTGACGATCGCAGAGGGTGGATAATATTCATATTGTCCAAGGACTCACTGAAAGCCGGTGCCTGTAATTTCAACGTTCTGACGTGTCTTACAGCTGACGTTGACGAACAAAAGTTGCGCATACTGCTCGTACTCAGTGGTGTCGAAATCTCCGAGGTACCACAGTGCATTTTTTGGGTTACCCACGTCAGTGTGAAAGAGTCACAATACAAAGAGAAGATTGTGAATATAGTTTTAGGTAATTAGCATCACACATGATAAGCGTTATCAAATACAATTGTAAGATCAATACAATATATAGCCGTTTCATTATTGTATTGCGGTGGCATGCATAGTGGGACGGCAAACGTTTCTAAGAGAGCTAACAAGTAAAATCAGAGCGTACCGGTTATATTTAGGCAATACACGAGGTATATAACTAAAGCCTCGATCGTAAAGATGTCGATTAGGCCAGTTCTCGCGAAATGTGGACAGAAACAAACAAAACGATATTATAATATGTAGGTCGATACATCATTATTCAATAGTGTATAATATATGAGATTGTAACTTCATATTTCCAATGTCTGTAATCTGCACAACACATTTTTTCAGGTAAACCAGTTGAAATCAGCAGATCACTTCCAGCCGGTGACGTTGTTCCTGGTTTATGTTGGGCCTATATTATAAACTACCTGATGATCACACTTCCGTCCGCCGGTAAGTAAACAATTACTTATCCACTAATTGCCAAACATAAATACAATCGTTTGGCAACTGTTCAATAGATAAGAGTTGTCGCGAATGACGCGAATTCGGTGTCAAATTTGGTACGTTTCTTGCACTGTAACACTCTAGTAGCATAAGCTTGGTTAAACCCATGATTGTGTGTATCTACATCAAAGGCATGTGTTCACGGTGGTCAACACCATTTTGCAAAATACATATAGAGCGTTTCATACCTTGTTTATGTATTGTAAAATTGGAAATGTACTTTATTGTCAATATTATCATATTTCATATGTACAAACATATATAAAAACAAATAAAACATGCAAAAGTCCCGAGAGTCATTGCGTGTGGGTCTAGGAGTAAAAGATGTGGACAATGGTTTTATGATTCCGCTACCAATGGTCAATCCCAGATAGCTCAAGATAATAATGGTTGATTTTGAATAGTTTTTTTAAATATAAAACTAAATTATTACTCTTAATTATCTTAAATATTAATTAAATTATATATCACATGGAATGTCCGTTACCAAATCAAAGATGATTACAGGTAATATGTACTGTTTCTGCAGGAGAAATACACAACGGTTATGTTGACAAATGTGTATCCGTTGACATATGATGCAAATAGGATACGGGTACAATGTAATATCGATATCTTTTCATATGAAATAGATGCTTCAAATCTTCTTCTTACATACAGAAATAATACCAAATGATTATGTGTGTCTCGATAGTAAAAAAAAGATTGGCCCAATTCTTTGGATTGGAATATGGCGAGTGTTTTTTTTTTAATTACACATTCAACCGTAGATCTAACTTTGAACTCTTTAAGCCTAGTTAACATATTCACCTGCTATATCAACACATTTAAGATGCTGACACGACTCAAGTCTTGTGGAAGATTAATGATTATCAGACTATTAGTTTGATGTTTAGACATGCACAACAACTTATGTAATTCAAATATATGCTTCAAAATATGATCACTAGTATTTCTTTCAGACATGGGTTTAAACATCAAACACGATCTGACAACGAAGAACATCGAATGTGGATATACCAATAAACTGATTGTTGTGTGGATAAAATCATGCGATGTAATTAAGAAGCTTCACGAAAGAGCAAACGAAAGGTAATACTATGAGGTTTTTCTTTTGGATCAAGCAATACCAATGCAAGTAAAATAAATATGTAAATTAATGTAATGTTTTTTGTAAAAAATAATTACAATTATATGATTGGAATAACACTTTTCTTGAAATGTGATATTTACTGCTGCTATAAATGTAAACTGCTAAGTTTATAACATTATATACATACATATCTATGAATATGTCATATTCCTGTATAATACATTACATTTCCACTGTTATTGCAGTGATTCGAGGCGCCAAGTTACTGATTTAGGCCCTGTTGAGATCGTCAAAAATAGTTTAGGAGGTCAGATTAACCGTCCCTTCAAACTGAGCCTGTTCAAATATACGGACAAAGCAGATCCTGCTCAGCAGGTAATATATTTCCAATAGAGTTTGATCAGTTCAAGCAATGCTTATATATTACAGTACAGTCCAAAGGCATGCTACGATGATTCCAGTTATTTCGTGTAAATCTCGCGATGTCCTTTCGATTGTGCAGCCTAATAATCAAGGTGATTGATCGGAACAAAACATGTCACAAATCACTTTGATCGGTTAATAGAAGGCAAATGACTTTGAGCTGTACTGTATAAATAAACCCCTTGCATGTCGTTTGTGTGATAGTGATTCCGATGGTTGACAATTCATATGCAATACGATATTCATTTATTGTAGCAAATACTATATTAGAACATAGTTTTTCATATTACCATAACTTGTTTTATGTCATTTACCATCATATACTGTTTCCTGTGGATATCAACGAAGGAGTCAATCACCTAGTGAATAAGAAATTTATTTGCCATGAATTACACTCAACATATCGTCGCGATAACATCACATAACATTTGTTGTTTCATCAAGGAATTAATATATCGTTACAGCAACGACGTATAATGTGTCGTTAGTATATACTATACAACATTCATCAACATGAACACAATTAACAAGTAAAGAGTCAAATATCATGGCAAACCGGCTAATCATCTGTTAAGTCATGACGTCTGTTATCCAAGTTATGTGTTGTGGGTGTTCTTCCATTTTAGCGCTGTTTTATTGCGGAATATTGTACGCCAATGTGTTGCATCAACTACATGGAAACAGAATTCGCAGGAATAAGTTCAACGATGAAACAAGAGATAGGGGCGAGGTTCAAGACCCAGTTTGACGAAATCATGTCTCGCGAAAATGTAAAAACAATATTTGCTGGCGTCAAAGTGTCATTGATACTTTTTGATGGTAAGTGTTAAAGTGTTCGCTACAAAAGCACCAATTTACATCTGAAACATATTAATGTGAATCAAACCGGCCATTAGAACATGCAGGTTTCTTGTTTTAACCCATAATTATCTATATTTTAAAAAGTAATTCTGAGGGTGGGTTTTATTTTAATTCACATTAATGCAACGGAAGACCATGTTGTACATAGTTCTGCTTGATAGATGTGGCTACGTTTTCAACGTAAAGTGCGATTGTTAAGGGATAGATTAAAATTATGCTAAAACCATATAAAACAGGCGAATATGCATTTGTTCTTAATGCAATCATCATTAAATCATTACTGTATCAATATGTTTTAAAAACGGGAACACCTTTTCAAGACGGCTTATATATTACGTTTAATATATCGATATAAATTGTTAAGAATTGTTTAATCGTCATTCTTTCAGACTCAAATCCAGACAATCAGATAATGGAAGTATTGAAAAGAGAGATTATGGGTGAAGCGGATGTGATCAGGAATAGCTAGGAGACATTGCACACAATATCTAAATTGTATTTGTGCTCTGAGGCGATTGATCAACAGCACAACTCGATCTTCAATGTCTAGTGAAGTTACAGAGTGTTCTTCATATGCACGCAGTAAGTAAATACATGCCTTGCACTTGGAAACGTTTGCAAGTCACGTGAACCGTAAATAAATTCATATGTACTCACAAGTAATCAATTATTGATATAACCACTCAAAGAACTCATATTGAGCATATAATTATTAATGTTTTGTTAAGACATTTGGGCAATGTGTGATGTTTGAACTCATACTTGAATATCATATATATATTTACTGTTAATGTACCCACCCGATATGTATGTATATTATTACTATATTGTCGCTATCTGCTTGAATATTAACGTGCATATGTTTAATATAGTTAACAGAAAATACATTTTTGAAAGAAAATGCTATAATACTGTTTGTAAAGATTGAAAGAAAGTGGAGAGATAATGTATTTAATAATAAGGCGCGTACATTACGTAATAGTTTGTGTTGTTATAATATAAGTTTAAGACTAGAAAAGACGAGAGAGCGAGAGTTAAAAAAAACACACACAAAAAACACCATAAGATAAAGAGGATATAGGCCAGATTCATTTAATAAATTATTGAGTAAGTGTGTTTTTTATTATCTTGATACATATTATCTTTACTTGTGTAATGGTATTTTCATTTGTGAAAGTCTTGATATTTGGATTTGGTACTTAATATGTAAGACATCATCATTATAATTATATTATTGTGAGAAATCTTGATTATAACTGCCTCCTTTTTGAGTAAAATATACAGTATAGTTTTCACTTATAACAATATTTAAATGTTTGCTTTTTAAAAACAATGTGAGCTCCCGTCCTATGGGTTGTGTAGAATAACATTCATAGAAAAGCATGTATACTTGTTCCTTGAAGCTGTTACATTACATGTTTACACATACGCATTAACTGGAAATATGTACTACAAAATCTTGTACTGATATTGCGTAAATTATTATCTATTTTGGCTTTATTGATTTGAAATAGGCGTGTAATACGTCAGTTCTATATTCACAGCAGAATATTATTTTTTCCAGTGTCTTTTCTTGTTCTGTTTTATTTCCGTCTTAGGTTGTTGTAGATTATACTTTTTTGTTTGTACCTTTTCAAGTTATGTGTTATTTCTAAAATTGATGTATTATATTTTAGCTTATAGTTTAAGGCTTTTGGGATACTTTACATAAGTGTGTGCTATTTAAGATAATATGTTGAAGGTAATTCATAAAACGTTTTACAAGCTTCAAATGTATAATAGGTATTCTAAAAACTTATACCCCTAGTGTACCAGTTTATGTTAGAAAAAGTGTGTTGGCTATACATTTTATTGTTGACTTATCCTTAATAATCTTATGATTAAGATGTTCAGCTCTTTCATTTGATTTAATATTGTTGCAGGAAGAAAGTATATCTCTGATGAAAACATTTTAAACAATTTGAAACATTGTGATTTATCTTTCATAGACAAAATTTCCACGATACTTTGTTTGTTAATTCTGATAGAAATGTCCCACTGCTCTTTATTAAATATTTATGTTAATATGTTAACCAAACTGGCCGTATTTGCAGGTATAAAAGCGGTTTGTTGTATTGGTTTCTCAAGATGTGTTCTTTCAATATTTCCAGGTTTACAACATTATACACATAGGAATACATATTTAATAACTGTTTGTGTTATTGTTAGGTGTTGAGAGTATTTACAATGTATTCATAGTGTTTGGTAGGGCGAATGTCTTAACCACCGTGGCATATCCGAGAAGTGTTTATGTGTTTGTACTTTTTTAAACTATTTTTAGAAGCTTTTAATTTGGGGTGAATGTTTTTGTCTAAATCGATATTCGCATCATGTTGGCAGTAAACCAAAACAAGTGTTTTTGCTTCTTAAGTAGTCACCATTTTTATTTATTTTAACATTTAATTTGTCTATTTTCTAGTGAACAGACTCGCATGACGATGTTTTTTGGTGTAATTATTAATAAATGGGTCAAGATATTTTATTAAAGCCTTGCATGTTATTGCTCGGTGCTGAGAACGAATTAAGCTTTTCATCTGCAAGACGTTTTCGCTTTACTTTTTGTTCGTTTATTTTTATTTCTTTAATATGTTTAGTTTCTATATGTTTGACAATATTTCTTTTCTTAATACTAAAAATCTTATTGACAATGGAAATGTTTGCTTTTTCATCCTCTTGAATAGACATTGGTTCAGATAAATGGTACTTATGTCCTTGTTAAATAATTTTATATATTGTATGAGTTCTGTTTCAAAATTAAATTGTTTAAGATTTTTTAACATGGAGTCATGATTTACTGTCAACTTATTGAAAGCAATCTGCAAAGAAAAGTAGGCGAGTCTTGTTATTGTCATTTCAGAAATGTATTGTTTAAAAAGAGTGTACGTTCTTTTTTTGCCAATAAATCAGCATGTTATGAATCCAGCTTGTCTTGATTCAACTAAACATGAAATAACGTTTAACAATTATGCTTTCAATTGCTTTTATCGCTATTGTATAATCAATATTAAATAAACTTTAAGGCTCCAAGCAGCTAGTGCATCAACATCGTCTTCCTTGTTTTGGAATATGTGTGAAATACTTTGTTTTTGAAACTTTATTACTTGTACTTGATCAAATACATGTTAAGTACACGTTTTGTAATACGTTTTGATTTCCTCCAAAAATACTTTGTAAATTTGTGCTGCCAAACCGTCTAAACCAGGAATTTTGGAGTTATCCGTCTCGTTCAAGGCGTTATATATTCGAGCAAGCCTAAGCATGATTGTTCCTCATTCTCTGTGAGTCGTTTTATATTAATATTTCTAAACATATGAAATATGTAGAATATTTGTATCAGTTGTTTCGATAAAGATTTGAGTAACAGTTTCTGCATTCGTTCATTTTAGTGCCTATGTCTGTGATGTCTATGTCATTCATTATTACTAACGAATGGGTTTACTTTCGTTATGTATGTTTTGTTCAAGATTTGCAAAGTATTAAGTATTTTTTCTCAATGGTGCCAAGATGTGTATTTTTGCTCTATACAAATGCCATTTATTATCTCGTACGCTCTTTATTTTAATTACCCCCGCCATAGGCGGAGGGATATAGTGTTGGCGTTGTACGTCCGTCCTTCGGTAGTCTGTCAGGAACATGTTGTTTTCCGTAGCCATATCTCGGAAATGCTTGGACTGTGTTCATTGAAACTTGGTATGAGTGTATATATAAAAAAGTGGATGATGCATTTCAAATGCCGTCGGAGTTATTGGGCTTTTTTTTGGTTGAAAAAGCACACTTCTGAGTTTAAAGCCACATCTTGGAACTGCTTGGGTAGATTTCATTGACACTTGGTGTGAGTGTAGATATGGATAAAAGGATGATGAATGTCAAACTGCTACGCAAACCATTTGTCATCTTAATGAGCTAATGGGATTTGTCACATGCACGACCCATAACCTAAGAGGGAAGGCCAAAGATCACAAATTTGATGATGTATTCATAATTAGCCATTACTTTACTATACATCAAATGATTATGTAATATCAGGTAAGACTCAGGTATCTAAAATCAATGTCAAGGCCAAACACCGAGGTCAAATGATAAACGTTTGATTTAATATACCTTATTTTGTTAGGATTCTACCATTCATCATGGGATTTTCATATGCCCTGATGTAATTTTTCATCGTTATCAGACAGTGAGACATATGCAAAACCCATGTCCTTGTGACGAAGGTCAAGGTCACACAAATGTCGTTGCATACCGCTTTTTAGAGTTATAGTCTTGTAATTAAACCACCTTTTAATAGCACCTTGTGTTATTTGAACAAAAATCTGTTTCATTTTAGAATAGATATTTAAAATTGTTTTATTATTTTAGAACTGCTTTGGCAGGTTTCATAAAACCGTTATTTAAGTGTACCAATAAATGATTCTATAAGTAGATGTGTACAGTTTTTTTGTGTTATAAGCATTTGGTGGGGGATATAATTTCAACGAATGGGCTTGCTTTATCATGTGTATCTATGTTGCATCCTCATCACGGTTTGTATTTCGTTTTATTTTCTCTAGTGATTCTAATTTAGCAATACAAATGTATTTTTCCGGATTCATGTGTCTGTCATTGTAGAACATTTAAACAAGTGTGTCATATGCAATATTAAATAACGAAATGCAACGTCTTGTATAAAACTGTCCATAAAATATGTGCAAATCAACAAATGCTTTAATAAGTTCCATACAAAGTTTCAGAAAACAAAATCAACGTCATCCATTTACATGACAACACATATATAAGACGCTGTTTACGCACGTGTAATGTTGAAGACAGGCGCGCCTTTCTAAATTAATTAAATGTCAGACCAATTTAGGTGAAAATCGTATTACAGTGAAAGCATCTCGTTTATATGTTGACAATAGTAAAGTGGCGAGAAGTGCAGGTTATTTAAATGCATGTTTATTTAGTATCTGAAACGTGTAAAATACGAATACCTTATACATTTTTTACTATAATATCATGCATATTCATTTCGAATTTGATTGCAAAATTAGCAAAATCGTGAACTTAAGGAATGAAAACGTATACGGAATCGTGAACTAAAGGAATACAGACGCGTCAATGTCGAATGAGGATTTGCATAAACAAGGAAATACATTGTGGTATTATCATAACGTATTGAACACGTAGCTGGTTGATCCTTTGATGCCTATAATAAATGCAATTAAATGCAGTTAATGCCGCTTTTTCATATTGGTATTATGTACATGTCACGGTGCTTAAAAGAGACGAACAATATTCGTCGATCAGTTTATTTTGTTTAAATCGATCAGAAAAAACTACACACAACCCCCAGATTATTTAACTTTTCAAACTACACATGTCTATTGCAACTGGTGTGACAACGCAATTACCATACAACAGAACCAGTATTTAGTATTGATCATTGTTTCAGCTATACGATGTGTTTAATACATATCTAATTGAACGATGCTAAACATACAGCAACAGCACATTGTTAAAAGCAATGTGACAGTCATGATTATGGTGTGCAAAACACAGTTCAAAACATAGTACACTAAATATGATATCGTCACCAGACGCATTTATCTGACGTATAGGAAAAATGCGAGACAAAGGCAAACAATGCAAGTGAAAATACGTGACAATTATTGATATCATATCAGCTGAGACGTCAAAATATCATGAGACTACCATTTACCTGATACTATGCGAGACAGACAACGACCTTGTCCCAAATCATGGTCGCAACAAATAACAATACGTGGAACTCGAGATATGAAAAGTAGGTTAACATTAGATTATCAGGAACGCTTTTGACACACCTTATTGTCTGTTCACGATCATTTATCACGAGCAATAACAGGCAAAAACACAGACAAGCTTGGTCGAATGTTATTGCTAAAACAATCATGCAATGTCAACTGCATCGTATATTTCGCATCCGGCCTTTTAATATAGACCTTCGAAGGCCTTCCATGTAATCCATAAACTTGTATCGTTATTTTCCTTTCCAGAAGATGTGTTTTGATAAGCGGCGCACTATTGCGTAACAGCTGCCGCGCAATCACAAAACCGATAACCCATTCTAATAATATGTCTGTTATATTGAAAATATGACTTTTTTCATGCGTGTGACCTTCAAAATCAAACACACATGCTATTTAGCATTCGATATTTTTTTATTCAAAGGTACGTGACCAGTATTGTTAAACACCGAAAACCAAAACTAATACAACAAAAACATACATAAACACATATATGTTAAAGGTCTCATTTGAGCAGCGGTTTGGGCGTTTGCCCACGGAGCGGGAGTCGAACGTTAACACGGGGCGTGTTCCTACTTGCATGGTTAACGACCTAGTTTAGTAAAATTGATGTGTACCGATTGCCGGTCAGGCAAATTGCCGGTCATAAAGGATAGGAATGGTGAGTGAATATGTTGATCATAATGGTTACACATAAGTCAAATCTGTCTGACCCTTATTCGAAAGGGATAATAATATAACAAACAGACACTTTACTGGTATTTAACTGGGGTTACCATGTTGGATTGATATACATGTGTAATTATGGAAATATAATTTCGAGCCTTTAGAAAACGACCAATATTGTGAGAAAAACAGGAACGACCAAACGTTTTATTGCATATTGTGATAAAAATTTACACCGGACTGATACCACACAAATTAATGACCTTGGTTTATATATTTTTGTATTTCAGTTCTGTAATTAGACAAATACAAGTAAGGAAAGAAACAGCTTGTAATATCAGAGAAAGCAAAATGTCGAAATTCATATGGTCATGACCATGTATGTTGAATGCATCTTCGATACGCAAAATTCACCTAACACGAAATACATCATAACAAAATTTATTGCAGCCAAATTTCAATAAAGATCAAATTATCGTGTGACACATTATTTACTGTTGGAATGGCACGCCTGAAATAGTGTTTGATAAGTTGTTTTTTAAATATGCTGAATACATTCTTATTTCCGTGGGATTATTAGTTAAACAACCTGAGGCTACAAATGCATTCTTACGATATAATGCTACTACTGACTAAGAGTTCCTTCAATGAAAGAATGTAGCTCTATTTAATGTATTTATAAACAGGATAAAGCAAATTACAAAAACAAACGAAAACCACTGGAATCACAGCCTTGGAGCGGTTAATTGCAAATCAAACAGAGCATAACATTGGGATTTTCTGACTACAAAACCGCGCACTTGGTACTGATTCATTCATAAAACATTCACGTATTACTCAATATATATTATTAATCTCATAGCATCAAAACTCTAATCAAACTGATATATAAGTCACAAATGTGCAACATACATATCTTAAAAGGATTTGATGTGCAAATCATAACATGTCATACAGAACATAAAACAATCATAACATGTCATACAGAACATTAAAACAATCATAACATGTCATACAGAACATAAAACAATCAACGTTACAACCATAAAATGTCATAAAGAACATAAAACAATCAACGTTACAAACATAACATGTCATACTGAACATAAAAGAATCAACGTTACAACCATAACATGTCATACAGAACATAAAACAATCAACGTTACAACCATAACATGTCATACAGAACATAAAACAATCAACGTTACAACTATTTATGTGTATAGCAAATCATAACATGTCATACAGAACATAAAACAATCAAAGTTACAATTATGTATGTGTATATCAAATCAAAACGTGTCATACAGAACATAAAACAATCAACGTTACAACTATTTATGTGTATATCAAATCATAACATGTCATACAGAACATAAAACAATCAACGTTACAACTGTTTATGTGTATAGCAAAAACTAACGAATATAATAATTCATGTTCATACACCTCAACGGTTGCCAAAACGAGGTATTTTAAATTGATTATTTTTCTTCAAAGAACTGATGTCACCTGAAAGGTGATAAAAGGACAGGCTGCTATCTAGGAGGTCATATTTAATTCGCGTTAGTATCGGTCATTGCCATACCTTTGTGTTTTTGCTGATTAGCTCACATGTCTTTAACATGTGTTAAATAGTGATAATAGTATATGTAGTTCCTTTCTAAGCTTAAACTTTACAAAGGCGTGGACAAAATAATAAAAATAAACATTTTTGTATTTGCTTGTATATAAATTGAGTTTCATTTCTTTGCAACGAAAACTCATCAAACATGAAAACAGGATTTGTCGTTTATATCTTTTTTGTGGCGTGTCTTCACGGATTATGTGAGTATAAATTATATTTTCAAACCAAATTAAAATCTTTATCTATACGACGCTATTGTAAAGTAATGATAGTCTGTTCTTTGAGTAATTGAGCTTATTTATTGTATAATAGTGACTTGTGACTTAAACAGTTGTACTTTGGTTTCTTTGGAAGACCATGAATTACGGCGCAATTCAATTATAATTAAATCGCAGTTCGGTGCATGTATTACTATATATTTTTTACGAAGTTCATGTTTATTTGCAGGTAAACAATATATTATTGTTCTTGGCTATCAAGGGTTAAGATTGGTTACAATTTGAACCAGTTTTATTTACCAATACTTTATATTGAACGTTCCTAGGCGTTGGAACCAGTTTAAATCACGCGTTGGTTTGTTTAGTTATTTATATGTATAACAAGTATCTATAACGTTAATAATGTAGCAGTTACGGATTGCTTTATTTGACAAATAGAAATAGGGTGTGACTCTTAAGACGTCAGCAGAAGAGTTTACTGAATGATTCAATATAAAAACATATTCTGCCTGTTTAGTGTAAACTTTTCTAACGACATAAATACACATACGTTATAATGGTAATGTGTTATCTACTCAGGTAACACAGTCATTATTAAATAAGATAACATATATACCTTTTTCGTTATACTTACAAAGCAATCAAGAGTCAAACATGCGATACAGATAATAAATCACACAGTACATGTTTATTTAAACGTCATCTAGTCCAATAGTATTACTATTATTACTTCTATTTTTGTAAAACATAAACAAGTGCACGTACAAATAAAATTATTAATTTCCAAGACGCACGACCAGCCCGCCGTTCCTGTGCCAACTTTAACCCGTTCTGCAGATGTTATAAGTACGTGAATGGTTGTTATACATGCCCAGATCCCTGCACATCAACTGCAGGTATGCGATATTTTCCTGCAGATTGGTAATGGTCTCTCATGATTATACATGTAAGATATGCTGGCGTGTGTGTTGTTATATGCTTTTGAAGTTTGCATATGGGGCTATATTCGCAGTTTATAGTACGTAATATGTCTGCAACAAACGCCATCCATTGATTTGTTAATAAATTAATCAGCGTTTATCTTCTTTTAAATATGTATTTATTTACATGATACCATATACACAGATGGATCCATAATTATTAATCCACATCCATAACTCGCTGTCCAAGTCTTTTTTTATTTTAGTCACTTAACATTAATATGAGTAATTCGGTGCTGATAAGAGAGTAGTGTATGTTATTATTATGTTGTTATATATGTGTATGTAAAACCTGAACCTCTCGTATATTCCTGTTTCGTAGATTTATCATTATTGACGTTAACGAAATTGTGTAACTTAGTTATAAAATAGTAGTATTTGAAAGCCAAATAAAGATAAAACAAAATACATGATCTGCGTTTCAGCACTACGTTTTTTGATTGAACGTTAATTATCATTTTACAATACAAGTGTTCATTATTTTCTTATCGGGGATTTATATAAAAAGGGTTATTTATTATTTTCCGTTTCAGTCACTAACGGCCTTGTGACGACCACTGCCAAAATCCCATTCGCTAATTTTCATCCAGGTGGAATGCCCGGATTCCTTACCAATCCGCTAAGCACTTCCGGCACTTCCGGTACTGCGCAGATGCAAGCCCCAACTAATACCCCATCGTCGTATTCAACAAACAACCCCACAAGTTCTACCCAACCGCCCGGTACTTCCGGTTCTGTGCAAACACCAGCGCCCAGCAGCTCCACGTCCGCACAAGGAAGTGGATCATCTTCCGCCGGAAACAAAGAACTTGGTAAAATACATAACATATATATTGAATGATTCGTTTATTTAGAATAATTAGTATTCCGTATTATATCGCCTCTTTGGTTAACGAATAAAGGAATACTGAAACCTCATACATATTATCAGGAGGGCAATTTGCGTTTATATCCGCTGGTATTTTACTTAAATCACGTAATAATTTACCTGTACAATACAGGACACAACTAATAAAACATATTTAAACGTGAATGGATACGTCAATGCATGGCAAAGGCACACATAAATCGTGCTTGCTCAGGACAATTAAATAATTGATGTAATAAGCTGCATGCACGAACGATTTCCGTCCATAGAAATATGTTTAATTACGATTCATTTTTCAATTTTGGTAGTTCTTTTTTGTGTAAATGAGTTTTAAGACAGCGGCAATAGCCGAAGTCATAAGTACCGCGAATCACAAACATGTATCAATTTGGAGGTGTCAATTGCACTGTGATCTCCACTGTTTGACTGCCTAAAAATACCATTGAGTACGGTAGAGAACTTGCTACCGAGGCAATCAGAACCGTGATCCGATCGTGTTGTCATCGGACCGTTCTACTTTGATTTATTGTATTAATTGTATGTTTTGTTTGTTTTGCAAAGTCAAAATATATAATAATATGCTTTAATGTTTAATAAGAAATTGCATGTTAACATTGCCGGAAATTATAATATAATTTATGAAGATATTATGATGTTATGTTAAAGTTATATTAGATGCATTTTTCACTGTTGAATTGAGCTGAAAAGAATTAACAGGTCAAAAGAGTTAGTTAAAATATGGTAACTGACCAATTATCTTCAACTCATATTGTTACCAGTTGTTTATAAAAAATAGATATTATATTCGATATTTTACATGACTGTCCCAGTCCTCTAAGCCGAGCGAACTGTCTTTTTATTAGGGTCGGAGTTAGTGTTCGTGTGTCGCAAGATAGATATCGTTGCAGGAAATTAAAATGTCCGTAAAACAAAATCGTGTCTTTGTGTCGTATGAACGAATCTGCACTCAAACTTTACTTAGATTTACACCGTACATCGAATTATTTCTTTTGTCAGTTGTCAAAACGAAAGTACGGTTGATATTCAAATGCATTATTGTTCTCTTTCCGGGATATTGTTTTAGTATGTTGATGCTGCATAAACAAACAGAAGTGCATATGACGTAAAAACACCAAACATAAACAACGGTTGTGATAGACACCTATAAACATAGCATATACATGTAGTGTTTGATGCGTCTTATATAGCTTTAATATCTTGCCGTGATTTGTAACGTTATTTATAGATAGCCGATGTATTTCAGCGTTGAACTCTGATTTATCTTTCCAGTATGTCCACCATTACCATCCTGTCCAGATGCCTCGAAGATAACCTATGATGGCAATAATTGCCCTGTATGCTCTAACACAGGTAGATATAGACTGAGTATGTGTTATAAAGTATTGCGATTTGCTACAATTAATACATACACAATGCATTTTGCATTTAAACTGGATGGACACTCAGCGATATAAATACATGTACATATCGTTATATATGTTTTGTTATGGTAATTTGAGCATAATGTTTCATATGAAGAAGAGATAAATATCTGTTTAATTTTCTTTACAAAAATAGTTAAACGTTTCCACACAAAAATATACGAAATGAATACACTAGTTTACTCATTATTATTAAAGTTGGGCACGTAATATCCATGTTATTCCATTTGACCTGCTGCGATATCAATTGATATAAACTAGTTATTACTGGCAATGTCCACATTTTAAATAATAAAATAATGTGCATTATAGTTATGTATAGTCAATTAAACATCATAAAATTGTTTAAGCATGCATTAACATTCCGCGTCATGCAAATAAGTCATGACTTTCTACACAATCATCCATTTTAACTAGGAGATCCTAACCGTCCAGTTGCCAATACGAACGGCTGTCCACCTGTGATCATGCCAATGACAGATTGCCACGTAGATCGGCAAGGATGCTTGCTATGTCAGGGGTCAAGTACGTATCATATTTCCAACGCCTTTGTATGGTGACATCATCAGTCTTCTGGATGATCAATTGTACAATCTTGCTTTTCATAACATGATTAAGTAGTTTTACATAGCATTATTAGGAGCATATTATATTTATCACTCACTTAGTAAAACTATTCTTAATTTCAGTTGTTACAACAACTACACCATTGACAACTCCAACAACGACGCCAAAAACGACTCTTTCAACAACAACGCTGACAACAACAACAACAAAATCAACAACAAGACCCACTACTCCTACTCTATTTACAACTAAAGCTACAACAACAAGACCCACTACTCCTACTCCATTAACAACTAAATCTACAACAACAAAACCAACCACACCCACACCAATAACTACGAAATCAACTTCAGCGACAACTTCCACAATTACCACAGCAAAACCAACAACGCAACAGTCAACAATTGCAACAACAATAACAGCAAAAACAACAACGATGCCGATACAAATAATAACACAAATAACACAACCCATTACCAGTTCAACCACACAAACTACAAGCTCAACACCTGTGACAACGAAATCAATACCGCAAACCCAATCGCAGTCCACCATCCAAACAACAAAATTCCTCTCAGCTACGCCAACAACAGCTACTCCAAATCCCACAACGATGTCCACACAACCGAATACATTGCACATAAGTATTGCGACAACAACAACATCAGCAGCATCTACCAGCACTACTATTACTACTGCTACTACTACCGGTAGTTCAGCTTCAATGACAGGAAGTACAGCACCGCACGGAAGCTCAGCAACAACCACCGGAAGTACAATAGTTATGCCGCCTCCAACATTCACGACCCTGCCAGTACCCGTTGTTACAACGGCCTGTCCCCAGATGCAATGTCTGCTAGACTGTGGTAGTCCTTCAAAGTTTGTGAAAGATTCGAATGGGTGCGATCTCTGCCAATGTGACTTAAGCCCTTAATACATTGTTTCCCGCACCAGTTAATCGTGCATTAAACATAATGAACACATTTTGTTTCGGTGGTTGCTATATTTCTTGTTATGCTAGTGCATTGATATGCAATATTGTAAATTTACAAACGATGATATCGATTGTAATCTCTGTTTATGTTATTCCACAATTCAGATAATCATAATAAACTCGTGCGAACTGTCTAATAGGAATAGTTATAATTCGAGACTTTTGCCGATTTTAAACATTTGTTTTGGGGTTTTTTTTAACGGAAGGTGTTTTATATTTACGCAGTTTACCTTTTTGCGATCGGATAAACACATGCATGCGTATATACTTAACGTTCTATGATGACGTCTTGGGTAAGAGAAAACATTAATATAGACTGACCAAGCAGCGGTCGAATGTTAATACAAACAACATTTTAAATCCACATCGTATATACTAATACACTAAACCAATCGACTGTTGTTTCACTCATTTGCTTAGTTTAGAGTTACAGTTTCATGTTTCATGTATCATCTCATATTGTGTCGTTATTACCGCTTACAGCTATACCGATTTTCCAAAGCGTACACGACAAAAAAAAGTAAACAACATTACCCTAGCAGCTCTTTGCTTTCAACGCATTGTGGTCTCCTATCCATTATCTACAAACGTCCGCAGCAAAGAGATTGTACGGCAGATGTTACGCAATAGTACACGCCAGTATCAGATTATTCTATGGCATGGCAAACCTAGCATAAGGTTTAAGAGACTTGAAAATAAAAGAACAAAATACAATTCAGCTACCTTCAACAGTGTATGCGTATCATCATAAAAATTATGCTAGTTGCATGTTTTATTTAGTTAACATACACCACCTTTTGCTTTAAAACCTTTGATTAATAGTTCGAATTCGAAAACAAACTCCAAGCTCGATTACTTACAGCAAATAACTTATCAAATTTCAATATTGACACGACTCCAGTCAAAATACTAACTTGTCATCACATCGTTCGTGTTTCATTACTCTGACCATATTTTTTAATAAAATTCAGTCCATTTTTGTACAAACTCATGCGCTTGAAAACATTTCCATACAACCTTGACCATCAGTTAATATTAATTTGAAAGGTGTTTACCGAAAAAGACATTGCATTTTATCACAGTGGAAAAGGGACATTCAACTCGTATAGAATGTCACGGCGTGAACTTGTTTACATTCGGGAAGATCTTATGCTGTGGCCCGGCTAGCCAGTCGGTAGAGCACTCGACCTGACCCCAAGGTGCCCCATGTTAGAGTACCGGCGTGCCCGCATGGTTTTTTCACCCTGGGTATACTTTTATGAGACCCGTGGTAAATTACATAACACACAGAATCTCTGAACTCGAGGACGAATTGAAATTCGCGGAGGGCTGAATGACACGGCATGAACTTTGTCACTTTAGGGGCCCTGTTGTAGCCCGGTAGGCTCAGACGGAAGAAAACCCGCTCTGATATCAAAGTGTCCAGGTCTCAAGTCTTCGAATGGCTGTACAATGTTCTCGCTCTCTGACAATTCCATTTTTTACCTCCTACACTGTTTACGTGTTTGCGACTTTTTGCTAAATTAGCCATGCACACTGCAGCAAACGACATTGCAATTTATGCCATGATAAATGTTCTGAAGCTCATGTGAGTTAACTATAAGCAGTATCACTACGGCAGTCGTAACTGGTGATATTTTTCAACACTAATTATTATTTAAAACTGGCAAAATGAGTAAGATGATGATGATGATGATGATGATACTTATAATGATGATGATGATGGTGATAATTATGATGAAGATATTGAAGATGATGATGAAGAGGATGATGATGAAGAGGATGATGATGATGCTGCTGCTGCTGATGATGATTCTGCTGCTGGTGACGATGTCGATGCAACTGGGAAAATGAGTATTATGATGATGATGATGATGATGATGATGATGAACTGAGGGGTTGCAGGTTCGAGATTCACGTCAAGCCTAACGTACTTAGGTACTACTGGTCGCCATGGCGTAGATAATAAGTCCGCCTAGCGACCGGGAGGTCACGGGATCGATCCACATTGTGGGAACATCCTTAATACCTCGCCAAAAGATACCAAGTACAAAAACTGAATCGAAAGCGTTTCGATAAGCATTAGGCATTTCGATGCAATTGAGTTTAAATATATAGGTTTAAACTAAACTCTTAAGCTATGGGCGTAAAACCGAGGTGCATTGTACTAGATGATTTATATCGGACACCTGAAAAACCAAGCTCTTCTTGTCTCTAGAACTGAGCGTCTCCTGCAAATCGCACTTATCCCCGTAACCCAATATTTAAGTCTTCTGGTGGTGATGGATATATTGGGAGAATCTACAACCCACAAGCCAGGTCGTCCAGGCCACGCTAGTTGGTTATTTCAACTTATGTGGTTAAGACGACAAGACGTGGAGAAATATGGTCCTTTTCTTAAATAGACTGTAGCTGTTAGTTGCCATAGGCGACTAAACGTGAAAAACTGAAATGTTTCATCTCATGAATCCAGACATAAATCAAGTTTACCCTGTCGCTTCTGTACTATCCGCCATAGACGGCAACTATTTAATGGATCGAGCGTAAGGATTTCATGTTAATGATGTTGTCAGCAATAATGACGTATGGTGTTATTAAGATAGCTATCTTATGTCGCCATGGACGATCGAGCGTAGAGAACTTAGTTTACGCTTGTAAAGTCTGCAACTAGTTTGTGCCTATATGAGATCCGACTTGGAGAATATAGTCTCATATAATTTTAGTCTACTATTTATCATTTTGGTGATAAAAGCTGATGCCTTCTTCTCAGCTCTAATGTAAAGCTGACCAAGGACAATCAGTTTGTCTAGGGCCGCCAGAATGCGTTGTTCGTAAAAAACAATCACCTTAAACATTAGGCGATATGCTGTGAACGTAATGCAGCTTAGAATTAAGCATTTGACAAAACAAATTGGTGCACAGGTAGGATTCGTCTAGGGATGTCTCGTCCATGGAGCACTATTCCCCATCGCATTCTAGAATATAGGTTAATACGTAAAATGTTACGAAATAGCTGGGAAAATATTAAGATAGTAAAATTGAAATTGCATTTTGATCCAAATACCGCTTCATACGGGACAGCTCTTAATAATGGTATGGTCATTATATTTAAAGGTTTATCGTATTTGTAAACCCATATGCACTTTGTGAAAAAAAAATCTGTTTACTTTCTTCATAACGATATGTTCCAACGATACACTTACAATTATATCCAGCAACATAAATAAACGAAATGTTTTATTTTAACCATTTGTCATCATTGAACACAATAGTCAATAGTTAATACAAATTGTCAAATATAATTTCGTTTTTCGAACTCAGAAATTGTTGTTCTTATTCAATGGATGGACTATTGAAAGACGTCATTAATATTTACTTACAATGGTAAACTGAGACGTTTGTGCGTTTTTTATTGAGGTTTGTCGACATAACTTTTCTAGAAGGCATTAACAAGACCTTAAAAGTAATCTTAAGATTCACGAGCGTTATCAATATGACATAAATGGTTTGATACATATGTTGATTGTGAGATAGGTAGATTGATTGATTGATTTATTAATTAATTTATTTATTGAACGGTCGACTCCCTACCCAATCGACCTGCGCGCCCCCTCCAGGACAGTCATGTTTTAATATGACCCTGTAATACGATGCGAGATCGCGAGATTAATTTCGTAATCATCTTTCTGAATTGTCAAGCTCTTTATATTAAACTGGCTTGAACGTGAAACACGATGCGAGGGCACGAGATTAAATTGCGAGATCCGGCTATCAATTTTCTTATCTCTCATCATAATGTCGTGATTTCGCTTCTTCGTATCGTGTTCTCACGCTTGTAATCGAGATGTTGAAAGTGCGAAAATGAGTGGACTAACGGAACACCGTACTCTGTCTTCTGTGTCAGCCACCCAAATTCCTCGTTAAAACCAACACCAGTCTTTCTGACTGAAGAGCGCAATAACATCACACTATATTTATAGAATGGCCCAATGATGCAATTATTGAATACACATATGACATTGTGTTACCAGAAATATTTAATAGAACTATGGAAATATGAACATTTATATCACGTTTTACCGTACTTATGATATTGTTTTAACAAATAAAAATCTTTATACCATATACAAAAATAAATAAAAAAGATAAATGTGTAATTTTACAATATAAAAAGTAATTATTTATAATGCGGAAATCCTGATGGATATAGTGAAAAACAACTAAAATAAAATTACACGATTCTGATTGTTGTATTTGATATGGAAGTTATTATAAGTTGTCCATTAGAATAAACATTAATACGTAGATGAAAGTTCCAAGAAACTAGCAACCACGGTTTGTTCGGCGGCTTGTTACATTCATCACTCTTGTGATGCACCTTGCAGGGATCCTTTTCAACACCAGAACCTCTTGGTAGCACCTCGCAAAGTTTCTGGCCGTGACACCCGGAAGCAAAAGTGGGCTCGCATTGGATAAGTCCACCATTCTAATAACGTTTCTCCTTAGACAGGCGGTGTCTATTTGTACGATCCTGTAAGTGTTGGTGCCGCTTTGAGAAAGAGAAAGTGGCCCAAACCGTCTGGCGGCAGCCGTTGTGCCTGAAGTCGATATCCACTGAGACCTGTAGTTGGGCCTGCTTCCACACCCAACGTGCGATTGATAAGTTCTTGTAGCCCTTCTCTCGGATTTTCGTCCTGTCTGAGTACCCGATATAATTTCAGAGGTACGGACAGTATCGAGGATTTCGTGTCGGGGTTGATAAAGCCAATTCTGGGACATGATCCCCCGCAAGATCGTATGTCCAAACCGTGCACGGTCACGCAAGATCCGGCGCTGCACTCTTGATCAGAGCATCCATAGGCTAAGAAACGACCGTGTTGGGAACCCACCAACAACACCAGTAGGCAACCGACAAACAGAACCAACGAAAGCTGAGCCATGCTTCGATCAGATCTAGTTTTACAAGATGGTGTGACTGTTTATATACCATTTGAGTTTTCTTTACTTGTTTCATACAGATCGTAGTTTAGGAACGTCATCCGCACGTAACGGAAAACTAAACTTGATTAAAAAGATTATCTGTTTTTACAAATACGGAACAATGTCTACTCATATCCTTTCATGTTTCACGTATGTTAAAGGCTACAGTACTATGTTCAGTATGTTAATAATCCGCAACACTTTCCGGATACAAATTTCATTTCCACCACCGCATACGCATTCAAATGTAAGTATGAGAATATCCGCAAACTAGTACCTGTCTTTTATAACAACTTTACTTATATAATATATTCTTAATGTTTGGTATAAGTCATACGTTTATGTACATTTGTACCGTTGACTATTCAGTGTTATGTGAGTTTAGTATGTTTATGACTAATCATAATCATGTTTTTTTCTCCACAAACGCAGCCATATCAACGCTTGTACGTCGATAAGCAAAACTTGAAGTAGACAAAACACAAGTATTTGTATCACTATGTATTGAAAAAAACTCATTTTTACAATAAATGAATTAGAATTTAAAATATTGATCATTGATAAAAAATTTGGACAAATCGAATTGTAAAAATGTGAAAAAAAGAAGTATAAATGTCAATAGTTTATGTTATTTACGTATTTATAATTTAAAGTTTGCAATAATGTAAGAACGCTCGTATATTGCAGCCATTCTACTATGTATATCTGTTTTGTATGATGTGTAAATGCAACGAAAAAAACGTTTCGTGAGCCCCAAAAATGCAAAATTAATACAATAAAAAAATATGTCCTATAAAGTCCAAATTGTTTCCCAATAGAGGAAGCTACTGTAATTAAACAATGGTAAACTACAAACTACAGTACAAATGTAACAAATGTCTAGAATCATCCCGTCCTTTTTAGACATTATGAATCACAGTAACGAAAAAAAAAGAATGACCGTGCTGCACTTTGCATTTTGATACATTTGTGTAGTCTATTATTGACTATTTACTTTGCATTCTTTCAACCTGGTGAATTATTAGTTATTGCATTGATATTGTTCTGCATCGTTAAAGTATTTATTACTTTTTGAAATAAATGAATTTTTGCATTTTGGAATATTATATTTGTGGTCTATGACGTAACTGGATCACACCAGTGGACTGTCATTTAAATTGTTTATATTGCTTTACGGTCATATACCTGTGACCAAATCATTTAACATTGTGTGACTTAAATGACATTTCAAATGTAGACAAGTGCCCCTCCTCTCCGTCCTGTGCCCCTCCTGATCAAACCGGAACTGAAGAATAAAACCATACAACTGCTACGACCGTGGACCTATATACAAGTCACTGATAACGTCAATGGTAGCACCGTTTCGAGACGAACGGAAAGTTTGACAAGCCATTACTGTACTGAAACATCCTGACTTAAAGGATAAACACATTATCTCGATCTGAGTCAAAGCCAAAGGTCAAATCCTGGCTAAGGGCAAATGGGAAAACATCCTGGTAAATTTGATATACATTCGATCACTTAGTAGATAATCAGTTTTTTGATCGCGGATCGCGGATTTCGATTGCAAGATAACATTGCTGATCTCTCGATCAAGGATCCTTCATATTCAATGAGTTCCCATTGACTACCATATCACTTAAGCGATTAGATTATCCGTGTGTTCAATCAGTACGGTTCAGGTTTTAAGGATAACATCGCGGATCTCTTGAACACCACTCCATCATATTTACTGAAATCCCACGATCGTGTTTCTGATCTCACATAGGACACACGTTTTCCATCGGTTTGTCATTTTGAATAACAAGGATATGATCCGTTGTTTACTTTTTAACGTAAAGGAGACTGGATCTGTTGTTTATTACTTTATGTTTTTCTACTTATTGGTTTGATATGACTGCATTGTATTATCCTAAATCATTTCTATACAAACATTGTATCATCCGTTTTTTGTGCAATCATTTATAAATAGTAAGACGGTGCTATTTTTATAAGTAGGTCAATTTAAATGCAGTGTTGTGTAATATGTTGTCTTCAAAAGCACGTCATTCTCTTATACGATGTGTTTGACTGAAAGTTTGTTTTGCAGGATACAAAAAACGAACAGCACAAACATGTGTCGTGTTCTGAGAAAACTGGGCATAATGCTTGTGCGTAAATTGTCATCCCAGATTAGCCTGTTCAGTTAGTACAGGCTAATCAGGGACGCCAATTTCCGCTTTTATGTAATTTTTCGTTTAAATAAAGTCTCTTCTGAGCGAAAATTCAGTTTAGGCGAAAAGCGTCGTCCTTGATTAGCCTCTGCGGACTGCACAGGCTAATCTGGGATGACACTTTACGCACATGCATTTTGTCCAGTTTTTTCAGAACACGACACACATGAACTTGTTATGATGTGCTAAAACCCAACACCTAAAGTTGAACTATTAAAAACAAATGAAGTTACCAAATCAATGTCTCATTTGGAGAAATTACAAGTAGTCTTGCTGTGCTGTAAGTGTGAAAGTATAAATGTGGACAGTTTAACAGTAAACAGTTTTGAACTCTATACCACAAACTTTTTCTCCACAATCTCGTATTTGAACTCCACAATGGAATCAGTAACCTCGTCTTGTTTTAACCCTTCGCATTCCAACAGTCCATTCAGCAGTAATATACGAGATACATTATACTTAACCGGATGCACCGTATCACCACCATTGATATATGTTCTAAACTTAAGATTGAGTTTATGTATCTCATTTCTATAAATTAAAACCAATTAATGCATCAATTTCCGTCATATTCAACAGGAATTCACTGTCGTTGTCTGCACACATTTATATATGCATTTATGTTTGGATGAACACTAAAGAAGACGTGTACATGTTTCAATTGCCACACGGGGGGGAGCATATGAATGCATTTCAAAATAACTTCACAAGTAATTGACATTCGTTTTTTAAGTAAGTAGCCGTCGAAATAAATATGCCGGTTTCATTATGTTTTGCAATCAAATACTGTTTCAAAGCACCCATAATAACTTATGCATATTGAATTTAATTTGCTATACGACCTTTATGTCAAAAGCTTTGGTTGCAAATGTTTTAAAAACCAA
>VMBQ01006449.1:0-26052 GCA_007657795.1 Dreissena rostriformis | reverse complement strand
TGTGTGTGTGTGTGTGTGTGTGTGTGTGTGTGTGTGTGTTATGTTCTTATATGTGGGTATTTACGTTGAAATACTATATCTTTGTGTGCGGTGTGTGTGTGTGTGTGTGTGTGTTATGTTCTTATATGTGGGTATTAACGTTGAAATACTATATCTTTTTGTGCGGTGTGTGTGTGTGGGTGTGGGTGTTATGTTCTTATATGTGGGTATTTACGTTGAAATACTATATGTGTGTGTTATATGTCCTTATATGTGGGTATTTACGTTGAAATACTATATCTTTGTGTGCGGTGTGTGTGGGTGTGTGTGTGTTATGTTCTTATATGTGGGTATTTACGTTGAAATACTATATCTTAGTGTGCGGTGTGTGTGTGTGGGTGTGTGTTATGTTCTTATATGTGGGTATTAACGTTGAAATACTATATCTTTGTGTGCGGTGTGTGTGGGTGTGTGTGTGTGTTATGTTCTTATATGTGGGTATTTACGTTGAAATACTATATCTTTGTGTGCGGTGTGGTTGTGTGTGTGTGTTATGTTCTTATATGTGGGTATTTACGTTGAAATACTATACCTTTCAACCAAACAATCATATGAGCCTTGTTCTGGGAAAACTGGTCTCAATGCTTGTGCGTAAAGTGTCCTTTCGCACAGGCTTATCAGGGACGACACTTTCCGCTTTTACGAAATTTTTCATTATAAGGATGTATTTTCTTAGAGAAAATCTAGTTTAGGCGGACAGCTCAGGCAATCTTACCGGCAATAAGACCAGTTTTCCAAGAACAAGGCTTTTTTTATTATCTATTACACATAGAAGTACATTTTGCGTAAAATCTAACAGTACTCTGCGCACTTTTCTTTTTTCTTTTAGGACCCCGACACAAATAAACGAATCACGGTGATCCCTCGTAGAGTCAGAAGAAATCGTCGTTGCCGTAGAATCATCAAACGTCTGAACAATCGCTGTCAAGGCACGATAACCACCGCCCAACCTCCGACTACCGAAGCCTCCGTTGAATACTACGGCGAACCAGAGTACTACAAACAGAACAAGAAAGCTGGAACAGATACCCAGAACCAATTGTACGAGACGTACGACCACAAAGAATACTAAGGAAGTCAAGATTTAAAAAAAAGGGTATCGCTCTGGTACAATAAGGTCAAATGCATATATTTTTTAATCAAATGAAACATGGACTGTTGTGTTAATTCACCATCAACACGAAATTGAGTTTTTCAAGCATTAATTGTGTAATCCTCAAAGAAATTTTAAAAATGTTTTCAATAGCAAACGTTGTCATTACACACGTTAACATATGCATGTTTATTCAGAATAACCAATAGTATTTAATAAAACAAACCAACTCAAATTGATAGTTATGTTTGTTATAATAAGTGTTCCGGTGTCTTTGTATGATGTATGTATTACCGAACAAGTTGGCCTTTGATGTTTGATTAGGCAAATTATCACATAACAAATGGACATTGGAATGTGTTTTTCCTACATAAACGTACCTCGAACTTAAAACAAATCGCACACATGGACTGCTACATGTAAGCGTGTGTAGATACACATTGTTAAATTGCCCAGCTCAAACTATGATGTCATACAGACGTTCTTCTACACCACTGATTTACACTAGGATTTCATACAGACGTTTGTCTCGACCACTGACTGACACACTTTTTATACAACTTTATGCTGATTCTAAAGATAAGTAATAAAACGTGCATACTCAGAGATATGGGTCAATATATAGGAATAATCAGACTACCGATACATTTTCAGGAGAGAATAGTTTATTAACACCCGCTAGTCTTTGTTTAATACAAGTGTTTAATATCCTATACAATAGACGAGGGTATAAAAAACAACAAGCCAAACACTGCGATATAAAACAGTAAAATTATCAAAGCTCTGTCGTCTGCTTTGGAAAAGTCCATGAAATGCATTGGGGGTTAACATCGTTGAAAGGCGCACCGTTCGTCACACTTAGCCGGGAAATGCTCACTTACACACGCGTGTAAAACATTCATATCATAACATTTTTATTAAAATAAAAATTAAATAACATACAATATAAATCCGATGTTTTCAAATATAGTTACTCGGCGGTTGTATAAGCACGAAAGCAACAGAATAGCAACTGTCTGATACACGAAGAAATTGAGTTAATACACATATCAACTTAGTTCTTCTTGTTGACAAGATTCCTGAACGTAGCATCCTATGTGTCGTTTTCTGAGAAAACTGGGCATAATGCTTGTGCGTAAAGTGTCGCCCTAGATTAGCCTGTGCGGACATCACAGGCTAATCAGGAAGGACACTTTCCGCCTAAACTGGATTTTCGCTAAGAAGAAACATCATTTAAACGAAATATTCCATAAATGCGACAATTGTCCTCCCTGATTAGCCTGTGCACATGCTTATCTGGGATGACAATTTACGCACAAGCATTATGCCCAGTTTTCTCAGAACACCACACATATAGTACTGACACGTCATGGATATACATCTCATGAGGAAGCCGTTTTGTGGTCAAGATCCAGAATTAACCTGAAATTGCCCATTCAATTGAATTTCTGGTTCGAGTTCCTGGTGCATATTATTAAAAAAACAAGCATGTCGTTTTGTTCAGAAAAAAACAACGATCTACAAATTACAATTGTCAATATACGTGTAAATCCAGGGAGACTTCAGCTTCAGACCATTTTTGTCTCTTTTTGACATTAAAGTAATCAAGGATGTTGATTAGACAGTGAGCTATTGTCTGCCATCAGGATTATTTACAACTAGAGCGAAATTGCACACATTATTTATTTAACATTAAAGCGAGAACATCCGATATTACTTTAAAAACAATTATAAACAGATAAAAGGTTGATGAATAAAGAACTAGAATTAAAGAAGTGATACCAATATTCAATGAAATTAAAGCTTTATATAATTACAACTAGTTTCCGTATGTACCGAAGAAATCTCAGTCATGTACAACAACATGTCAACGTTTGTCATATTCCAATTATTCTGGGAATATTTTGTGCGGACTGCACAGGCTAATGCGGGACAATACTTTACGCACATGCATTACGCCCGGTTTTCCAAGAGCGTGGCTTTATTCTATTTTCTGTCACGTCACACAACAGGTACATGATGGGTTGCGTGACGTTTATGAGCTGATGTTTGAACCTCGCAGAAGAGGACACGTGCAGTCAGTGTAGTAATTAACATTAATATCAGCGTAATTCAATTATCGCCGATGTATGGCGGGTATAGTAAGCCTCTTAAACATTTAATGCTACGAATAAAATACTACGGATAAACATATAGTAGCCCGAAGTATTGATCCGAGAATGTCTTCGCAGTAGTTAATCTCGTTGAAATAATATTATACGGCATTCTGTTAATTGAGCATTAACTGACCAATTTAATTGGCGATTTAAAACCTGTTATAATAATTAAAGAATTCGGAATGATACATGGGCAGTAAGAGCATACACAGGTAAATTTGCCAAGTTAGAAATGATAAGGATCGCATGTCTTGACCGTAACAGAAGGCGAATAATGAAATGTTCGTTTCAAAACATATTCACCGCCATTGAAAAGTAAAAATCTCGTGGACTAGCGGTTGGTGTATTGAATGATTGTTTGTATTATTCTTAGTAAAACAAGAGATGTGTTCGTCAGAAACACAATGCCCCCTACTGCGCCGCTTTGAAAAAAAAATGACCTTTGACCTTGAAGAATGACCTTGACCTTGACCTTTCACCACTCAAAATGTGCAACTCCGTGAGATACACATGCATTTAACAATTTTTTTCATACCTTTGACCTTAAAGGATGACCTTGATCTTGACCTTTCACCACTCAAAATGTGCAGCTTCATGATATACACATGCATGCCAAATATCAAGTTGCTATCTTCAATATTGCAAAAGTTATGACCAACGTTAAAGTTTTCGGACGGACGCACAGACTGACGGGCGGACTGACAGTTTAACTGCTATATGCCACCCTACCGGGGGACGGAACTTTTAGCTTGGAATGTTTCGTTGACAGGCAGACTCTTTTTTATAAAATCCAGTTTAGGCGTTAAGTGTCATCCCTGATTAGCCAGTGTTGACTGCACATGCTAAGCTGGGACGCCACTTAACGCACATGCATCAAAACCCGTTTTCCAAAAACGAGGTTCGTACGTTTTGTAAACTTACTGTATTTACTATCAAGTCGCTTGTTTAAATGCTCTTTGGAAAATATATATCGTTCTTCTGTTATGTTTGGCTCCAGTGCCAAAACAGCATTAGGGGAGACCAGTGTGAGGTGAAGAGTAACCATTGTGAGGAGATTGACCTCCCTTTAGTTTAACGGAAAGATTTCAAATTTTTGTGTTGTCTTGTTTTGTAGGGGCAGGCTGGAGTTCCCGAAAGAAAATCCTCCTGTCCGGTATAGTGATCACCAACCAAACTCACGTGCTTTCTTTAACGGGTATTGAACCCGGGTCGCTTAGTAGTGTAGTCCGGGAACCATGTTAATACAGTTTACATGAAAAACAAAGACAAAAGCCGTAAACTATTTTGTTTAATTATGATTATAAAGGTTACAAATGAAAAGATAATGGGAACTTTGAATAAACAGCACTACTTTTAATTGAGCCTCGTTCTGGAAAAACTGGGCTTAAATACTCATAGGCTAATCAGGAATACATCTTTCCGCTTAATCTTGGTTTTTGTAAAGAAGTGATTTCCTTTGAACGGAAATTTCAATTAAAGCGGCAAGTGTCCTCCCTTAGAAGAATGTGCGGACTGCACAGGCTAATCTGGGACGCCACTCCATTACTGCAATGATGATTTCATTACTGTAAACGTATTGTTGAATCTGTATTTTTTTAAACCGTATCAGCGAAATAAGTAGAGCTAGATACTAGATACTCAGTAATAAGTATTTAAAAAATATAATCATCACAAAATGAAATGGGTACGTAATATTCATGGGAGTATAACATGCAAATGCACTTTGCCTAATGGACAGATTAATGAAGACGTAGATTTATTTACACGTCTGATCCGTGTGTTGATGTATTTTATAGAAATGACTTTACCATCAATAGCATTGAAGTGCTGTTTATTCCGATGAGATTCTTACCCTATTGTTTGAAGAAGAGTTTTATTATTTGATGTAAATAGAACACGTCATTGTTATAATAGATTAATTTCAAAATCTCAAATAAATGGCATATAAAGCACCGTTTTAATTAGACGATAGTATATGTAACTCAATTCCAATGTCAAAGTGATATAAAGTATTATTTAAAGGGACTGTAAACCACGAATGACGAAAGAAGAAAAGTTCAAAAATACCCCTATTATTCAATGCGGTTCTTTCTTTATGGCAAGGCACAAATTTCGTAACAGTCAAAACAAAATAAATGCACTATACAAGACAATTAATTACACTACAAACGCACGAACATGAACACAACTGTGGTCACCGTCTTGGAATGGTAAATGCAAAAGCACATTGGGGTATAAGGCGCGCCAAACCTCAAACTTTGCCCAGAAATATTTATTTAAAATTTAAGTGTACATAACAATTAGCCTAATTACATCACAATTCAAATGAAATAGCAATAAAAGAAAATGCATGTTTAATTAATTCCTAACTTTTCACTGGTTATATACAGGCTTAGGCCCCAAACCGAAATTTACTACTATCAGCTACATTGCGTATTTATTAAAAAGCTAAAGAGGATTATAGCAGCAGAATGCGAAGATTCAGATCATTGTCGTGCAATTCACGGAGAAGCCATATTAAGGTTGTCAACGGTAAACTTATAGCAAGAGGTTGGACCAAGATTTGATCATCGAGGTCTTGAATGTCCTTTGGTAAGAGATCCATCTAGGTAAAACAACTTTTTGTAAACGAAAAAAGATAAAGTGATTCAACCAGTTTATAAGAGTTCATTGTATGCCTATTGAATTTAATTTGCTATACGTCCTTTATGTCAAAAGGTTTGGTTGCAAATGTTTTGAAAAACAAGCGTTCGATAACTTTAATAATGTTAGTAATTGTTAGTAACCCTGTTAGTAGTTAGTAATATGTCGATAATTGGATGCTAAAGATGCGTCACCTGATTTTAAAAAATCGTGACAAAAGCATACTTCAAAGTTCAATGAAGGCGGAACAACACCGTTGGATAGGGAAATTAAATGGATAATCGAATGAGGAGAATAGTTTTTTGAATAAATCTTTGAGTGTAATTTTATTAATGCATTCGGGGCTAGATGCTCTTTCCGATGGTAATGATCTTAGGTTAAGTGATAGCTCTTCAACTGAAATAGTAATGGTATCCAAGTGGGTGTCACATTACATTTCCAGGTGAGTTAGTTGTGTTTAACGGTAAACAATTTTGATAAAGATATCCAATACGTTTGCAATTTTAAACAAGATGGTAATCCCCCATGTTTAACATAATATGATATTATCCACTGACGTATAACTTTAAGCAAACGTTATCATGTTTATATGCTTAAGTTATACATATTTATACAATTGACGTACACTGGGCGTTGCACTTTACATATCTGACGTATATCTGACGTATTAGAGGCCCACATATACACATATACACGATCTCAAGTGCGATTTTGCGCTTGATTGTTTAAGTAGCAATTTTATCTTGAACGAAATCAATGCATCCTATTTTTTTATCAAAACATCCGTGACTGAATTTAATGAATCTTATTTATTTTTTTATTAAAACATCCGTGACTTATTTTTTATTTATTTTCGTTAAATGGGTACTGTCAAAATATTTAAACTTGACAGTTATAATATGTCAAGAAAATCTGGTGTTGAGAGGATCCTCTACTAATGTCTTACACATGTTTGCAACCAACATACATTTCAGGAACTCATGTATGAATCCATATAACTTATACATTTTTGTTTAAAATATAAATGTAATGTATAATTTTGGTCCTATCCTAAACTTTGAAACGCCCCCTTAAAGTTCAAGGTTGCGAAGAATGTATAAATACGCCAGTATTTCCAGGGAACGTCAGTCTTTCACAGATCGACTAAGTGACCAGGATGAACAAGCTGATACTTGCATTCTTTGTCGTTGTGTGCGTGGTGGCCGTCAATGCCAAAGGTAAGGCTAATTGTATTTGTTTAATAAGTTTGAACCTCGCTCCGGAAAAACAGGATTAAATGCGTGTGCCGAAAGTGTCGTCCTGAATTAGCCTGTCCGCACAGGCCAATCTTGACGACGCTTTCCGATGGTTTTGTATTTTCGTTTAAAAGAAGCCTCTTCTTAGAATAAAAATTAGGCACATGCTAATCTGGGGCGACACATTACGCACATGCATTAAGCCCCATTTCCCAGAGCGAGGCTCGTTTCTATACATATGTGTTTATGCATAGAAACGTAAAACGACTTGCGTTATGATTAAAAACTGGTGTTTGTTGGACGATAAACAACATGTCAGAGTTATGATGAGTATGCTTTTTATGATGTCTTATCCGTACAAAACATATTCATTGATAATGGATAAAACATATTTATATTTAAAGGATTTTATACCAAAATAATGTGTCTTTGTCGATATTTAACGATTGTTATATGTTTGGGAAAGAAATGGCATATATGGCGTGAAACAATGATGCTCTCCGCATTTAATATTTAACATCGTATTTTCGAGTGTTGCTGTTTGTATTCACTTAGTAGACCTACATGTAAATATTGGCATATGCAATTAAAGGGAATTAGTTACGCAAATGGTGCATTTATTTATTCTTAAAATATCTGAATTTTATATAATAATATTCGCTTATGTTAGCGGTAAATCAATCAATGTTTTCCCGTTATTTACAATTACATGATAGGCAATTTTGTATTAACTTAATAACATCATTCATTTACTGTAGGGGACCAATAGTATTGTTCCACAAAAAAGTTAAATGAAAAGCATATTTAAACGCAAATTTACAAACAAATCGACTTGCAAATTTAGACTCACTAACATGTCTTCAAATCTCTATTAAACATCTAATAAGATACGTACTAGCTGATTGAATATCCGAGCAGTTGCAAGATGATGACTATACTTTAAACATTAGTATTCTGGATCAAAGTAAGTGTTGTTTATGTTCACATTATCTTATTTGATCAATATTTCACGCGTCCTCACACGATCTTTCTATTTTTAATTAATACAAAAACTATTAGTCTGTATGACTTTGTTTTGGCGATTGGTTATTTTCAACGTGAGCACTTAACATTATCTGATTGTGTGGTCTTTTAAATACTGATTGTAACTTACTAATCAAAGAAGCCTCCCTGCCAAAGCGGGGCTTAATGCACGTTCGTAAAGTGTCGTCCCAGATTAACATGTGCAGTCTGCACAGACTATTCAGGGAGGACACTTTCCGCTTATATGGTATTTTTCGTTTATAGAAAATCTTTTCTAAGTAAAAATCAAACTTAGGCGTAGAGTTTCGTCCGTGATTAGCCTGTGCGGACTGCATAAACCAATCTTGAACGACGCTTTACGTCCATGCATTAAACCCCGTTTTCCCACAGCGAGGCTCAAACGATTTAAAAAACGGCTAGAGTTATGTTATTGAAAAATGTTCCGTTTGACCCATTATCGCTGAGTGAAAAGGAATGTTTGTGACTCTTTGGATAAAATAATGAGCAAAACCTTCAAATGCCACACTCACCCTTCTAAAATTGTTGTTAATGTGTTTTTAAAATGTTTGTTTCACTCTAAATTTATGAATAATTAAATGTCCGATATAGCATAATGAGAGACATCCGTGTAGGCAATTCAATACATCCTAATTTAAAAATAAATAAATTGGCCTCCTTCTAAGAAAACTTGGATGACTACATGTGCGTAAAGTGTCGATTCAGATAAGCCTGTGGGGTCCGCACAGGCTTATCCGGAGAGGCTTCCTTTAAACAATGAGCACCATGAAAGAGGAAAGTGTCGTCCCTGATTAGCCTGTGGGGTCCGCACAGGTTTATCGGGAGAGACTTCCTTTAAACAATGAACACCATAAAAGCGGAAAGTGTCGTCCCTGATTAGCCTTTTCGGACTGCACAAGCTTATCTTGGACGACACATCGCACGTGCACAGGTTTTCCAGAACGAGGTTCAATGTTTATTGTAACCAATACAAATCAGCGTCCTATCCTTATGGAGTAGTTCGCCTATCGCGTCTCCAATCCACATCAGTATCATTTCCTGAATGCACAAATTGACTCTCAACTGGTTTCCGTTTCTATTCAACTACTTGAACTTGTAGTAGCTATTTTCCTGTACATTATCCTCGTTCTGGGTAAAGTGGGCTTAATGCATGTGCGTAAAGTGTCGCCCCAGATTAGCCTGTGCAGGCCGCACAAGCTAATCAGGGACGACACTTTCTTCCTCAACTTGAATTTCATAATGAAGCATTTCGCCTATCGCCTCCCCAAATCCACATCAGCAGCATTTCCTGATTGCACACATTTCTTCTCAACTTTCTATTTTTACTCAAGTACTTGCACGTGTATTGGCTAGTATCTGTTTATTTCTATCAACGTTTCTTTCGTTATAGCATTGAACGCTGATGAGGCCCTCTACGACACTGATGGGGCCCTCTACGACACGGACGATGCCCTCTACGACATGGAGGGTGGCCACCAAGTGAGGCTGGTGTTCCCACGTGACTGCAGGAGACGCACCCTGGTGTGGTTCGCCCGGCGATGCGACCTCACGGTCACAAAGAGAAGGAGGTGGTTCATCGTAACGGTAGGTATTCTGTACTTTGGCAAACATTATACATGGTCAAAACAATCATACAATGTATTGGTTTTGTATCTTGACTCGCACAAAGAAAAAATCTACGCCTTAAAGTATCTTAGATCTGATCATAATATCATAGTTAAATAGCAATCTAAGGGTCTCAATGAGATGGCTTCGCTACATATGTCATATGTCATATATGTTCAATCGTTACAATAATAGTAACACTTCTTTAAATATTACCAATTTTGAATATTTGAATAAGACGCATATGTACGTATTCTCATGAAACAATATTTGTTAATGATAATGTTAATGAATTGATAATTTGTGCGTGTGTATTTATAGTGTACGTTCATTTACTTGGTCCGTTCGTTCCAGCAATCCGTTTGCTTCACTATATACTCAAACTAGTGTAGTAAAATAATGTCGCTTGTCAATGCAGTCATTTGAAAACAATCAGTAGTGTTTCTTCAAAATGCATTTAGGTACTCAATAATAAACTTATACACATATGTCCTTATGTTTTAACGGGACTTTTTCACAGTTGGGCACAACGACAGTAAAAACATTTCATGATATTTTTCAAAAAATAAATTAAAAAATACGAAAATCTGCGAACAAGTCTATTTAACATTAACACGTTGTCACATATGGCTAAGACGAAGATACATATATTACACGCCATGCTTAAAATTCCGTCAATAATTATATGTTTATGTATTGTAGGGCGGTGTGTGTGTGTTATTTTCTTATATGTGGGTATTTACTTTGAAATACTGTAACCAATAACAAATAGAAAACCTCACTGAAGGCCCAATGACATAATAGTGACCAGCCAGGCAGCCACGAATAGTATATGGACCGAAGCCGAAGCAAATATATGTCAATTTCAATAAACAAATTCCACCAATGTTTAACCATTCAATAACATTAAATATAGATGTGAGACTGAAAATTATTACGTTTGAGTACAAAGAAACTGTTACCGAAATATATTTGCGTTGTGAAACTTGCACAACATTCCCGCTGACTAGATGCGCGCGCATCTTTACCGGGCACTATTCAAATCAACGGACCCGTGTAGTTTATATACGCAAAGAAGAAACATACTTATGTGAGGTATACAATATAATCATATGAGGCTTAATCTGGGAACATTGGTCATAATGCGTGTGCGCAAAGTGTCGTCCTAATGAGGGACGACACTTTCAGCATGTCTGGTATTTTTCGTTAAAAGGAAGTCTCTTCTTAGTGAAAATCCAGTAAAGGCGGACTGCACAGGCTAACTAACTTGCATTAAGCCCAGTTTTCTCAGAACAAGGCTCATAGTATCTATTACGCATAGAAGTACATTTTGCGTAAAATCTAAAAGAACTCTGCACACTTGACTCTTTTCTTTTAGGACCCCGAAACCCATAAGCGAATCACGGTGATCCCTTGTAGAGTCAAAAAAAATCGCCGCTGCCGTAGAATCATCAAACGTCTGAACAATCGCTGTCATTGCACAACAGACACCGCCGAACCTCCGACTACCCAGCCCTACGCCGAGTACTACGGCGAACCAGAGTACTACCAGCAGAACGAGAAAGCTGGAACCGATGCGCAGAACCAATTGTACGAGACCTACCAATACAAAGAATACTAAGGAANTCTCAACCATCCATGTCGACATTACCCACCCCAGGTTCCCGCCCACATAGGCCACACCCACCCCAAATTGCCTTTTCGTCCGTCCGTCCTGGCCACTATCTCCTCCTACTTGCGGCGTGGGGATACGCGTCGGCCGCGGCCGCGCCATTTCTAGTTGACATTAAATTGCCCATTTAACTGAACATGTCGAATTTCAGGTTCGAGTTCCTAGTGCAAATTATTCAAATAACACGCATGTCGTTATGTTCAGAAAAAAGCGATCTACAAATAACAATTTTTCAATATAAATCAGCTGTATACTCAGAAGAAAAATCTTGTTATGACATCTGAATTTGATATGACCTGGAAAACCATAAATGATCCAAGAAAGAATGTAGTTTAAATGAGCCTCATTCTGGGAAAACTGGGCTTAATGCACGTTGGTAAAGTCTCGTCCTTTATTAGCTTGGACAGTCCGCACAGCTTAATCAGGAACGACACTTTCCGCTTTTATGGAATTTGTAGTTGTAAGGAAGTCGCTTCTTTACGAAAAATCAGTTTTGGCGGAAAACGTCATCCGTGATTAGCATGTGCGGACTGCACAGGCTAAACTAGGACGACACTTTACGCACATGCTCGTTCAGTTTTCCCAGAACGAGGCTCAAATATAAGAAAATGCTATCATACGTGTCGGTGTCTTAAACTTATATTGCTTTCGTTCAGTACAATTGCATTTTCCTTCAATCAACAGCACAAAACCGAAGCGTATATTTTAACACCAACTGGATCACAGATAGGATCAACTGTAATGCACAGGCTAATCTGAGATGACACTTTACACTAATACATTTAACCCCAGAGCGCATCACAAACTGTTATTGACAGCGCACGTTGCATGCAGTTATGAGGCAAATGCCATCGAACTTTGATCGTGACTGTCTAATGGTACAATCTTAAACATGAATTGGAACGACTTTGTTCGTTCTCAATTAGAAAAAAAAATAGTCATATGAACCATTTAAGTGGTTCATACAATTGTCGATTAATTCAAGTGGAACTCAAAATAGAAATATAATCTTCATGCACAAAACAAATTTTAAGTTACCAAACGTGTTGTTTCTTTTCTGATTTAAACGCGTTTTTTTCTTTCTTTTTTGGTCGGTCAGATATCTATGATGGGACTTAAACCACTTTATAAGCTACCTAACATATAATGAAGATTGTTTGATTCGTATGTTCTGTTGTGTCTTGTATTTTGGACAGTCAAGTGAATATTTTATCAAAACATCCGAAAAACACACTGCAAATAAATTCACAGCCTTTTAAGTATTTTTTCCGGTGTTTTGTATAAACAAACTGATAATCAAATCTCCACATGTATTATTAACAATATCAGACACATATGCATACGTTATTTTGCTAATTGAACAATACCACGTTTTCAAATTTTATAAGTTTGGTCGATTTAACAAGGGAAACTTGTTACTACATTGTTGTGATGATTAATTTTATAACGTACAAATATACGTTGGAAACAAATATCCATAACTGTCAATGCACGTTTCGGAAAGATATCCCATTTAAAACTTTAACTCAGATCGTATGCAAATCCTTATTCTTATATTGTAGATTTATATACATAAAAAATGACCTTAACTAAGGACTTAACTGTTTAATAATTTATTCTAATTGTTATTAAAGATAAACCATTTCTAGCATTTGAGCCTCTCCTTGAAAAAAACTGGACTAAATGCATGTCCTCATCAGGGACGACACATTTTAAGCCTTCACTCTAATTTTTGCTAAGAACAAACTTCTTTTAAACGAAAAATGCCTAACAAAAAACGGAACGTGTCGTTATTTATAAACTTGTGCGGACTGCACAGGCTAATCTGGGACGACACTTCACGCACATGCATTAAGCCCATTTTTCCCACAACGAGATACAGAGATATACCATATCAAGAACATTTGAAACGGAACAACGATTTTTTGTCACATCTTGAGAAAATCCTGTTCGATCAGGACGTTGGAAAAGAACATGCAGCCATCAACAACTTATTCAGCAAGATATCATCAATACTTAAACTTGTTTATATTTTATTAAAGGCCAATAGTTGGCGAGGAGGATATTGAAAAAAAATAAATACATATAGAACATTTGAAACGAAACAACGCACTTTTGTCACATCTTGAGAAAATCCTGTTCAATCAGGACGTTGGAAAAGAACATGCAGCCATCAACAACTAATCTAGCCAGATAGCATCAATACTTAAAATTTATATTTAACTGCAAGGTCAATGTTGGTGAGGAGGATATTGAAAAAAAAACAAAAATATTGACAGCAAACAGCTGTCCATAAATGGAGCAGTTGTACAGTTGTTTAGGGAAAATATATGCGTTTTTTTCACCAACATCTCCAATAACCAGGGCGGGGGTTTCCAAAAGCGATTTTATTCGATGAACCTATTTCTGCGAATCAT
This sequence comes from Dreissena rostriformis, assembly GCA_007657795.1. Taxonomy (NCBI): domain Eukaryota; kingdom Metazoa; phylum Mollusca; class Bivalvia; order Myida; family Dreissenidae; genus Dreissena; species Dreissena rostriformis. The sequence goes on along the minus strand of VMBQ01006449.1, from coordinate 12,151 downwards.
GGCTTAATGAATTTGCGAAAAGTTTCATCCCATATAACCTTTGCTAATCCACACAGGCTAATCAAGGATTCCATTAAAGCGGAAAGTGTCGTCTCGGATGATCCTGTTCGAACTGCGCAGGCTTATATGAGACGACGCTAAACGCAAATGCATTTAGCCTAGATTTCCCTGAACGAGCATTCTATTTTCTGTCACACAACATGGACATGATGGGTTGTTTGTCGGTTATGAGCCAAGCCGGCCCGTTATGTTTCATCGTCACAGAAGTGGACCCGTGTCGTCAGTGTACATTTTTTCAAAGAACATTAATGTCATCGTATTTCAATAACGGTAACCGCGGGTTTATCGCGGGTTTATCACGGGTTTATCGCGGTTTATTATGCCTTTAAACCATTTAAGTATACGAATAAAATACTACGGATAAACACATTGTAGCCCGAATCATTGAACAGAGAATGCCTACGCAGCCATACATCTCATTGAAATATTATTGTATGGCATTCTATTAATTGACCAATAAAATTGGCGACTTAAAACCTGATATATTAATATAAAAAAAATCAGATGGGTACCTTCATTGTAAGACAATACACCGGTTTATTTTCCAAGTTAGAAATGATTAGGATTTGAGGAATTGACCGTAACATGGGTAGAGTAATGATATGTTCATTAACAAATATAAAGCGCGAGATAAACGTAGCAAACCTGTGGACGACAATCGTTTGGCTTGGCTTACTGTATGATTGTCTTGTATACTACTCAAAGTAAATTAAAACCACGATCAATACTTGGCGTGACTCTTTATTCACAAAGCGTCATTGTATACCATCAAACTACACTAGCAATGACTAAGCTATGATTAAAAACTTTCTGATCACATTGTGCAAGATATGTATTGTTCGATATTCGTTTACAGGAAAGGGCGATGTTTTCGTTCGAAGCCGCTACTTTTTTTAAACTATTCGCATATATTACCGCCGCCTCCTCTCAAGCTCTTCACAATGATCTCCCATTAAAGGGTTTAATGCATGTGCGTAAAGTGTCGTCCCAGATTTGCATAGGCAGTCCGAACAGGCTAATCAGGAACGTCACTTTCCGCTTTTTTTGGACGTTTGGTTTAAAGGAAGTCTCTTCTTAGCGAAACTCCACTTAAGGAGGAAAGTGTCGTCACTGATTAGCCAGTGCGTACTGCACTGAGCGAGGTTCATATGTTTTGCAAACTTTATTTACTATGGAGTCGATTGTTTCAATGCTCCAGACATATATTTTTGGAAAATAATAAATCGTTCTTCTTCGTTTATTGATTACTTTTAACTGCACATTTACAAAAATATGCAGACGTAGATTAAGAGTATTAAATGAATAACAAATCTTCACATTTGGGAATATTTCGGGGCTGAAGTGATAAAACATCAGTAGGGGAGACCAGTGAGAGGTGAAGTGGTAGATCCCTGTGAGGAGATTGACCTCCCTTTAGGTTTATTGATTACAGCCTTTACAGCCATGCTTGAAATCAGTACAAATTCGTTCGTTTACTTTGCTACAGTTTTTCTTTTACATTACACAGGGGGTAGATCATACGCAAGTAACTGTTGTGGCGTAAGTGAGAAAAATATTAACTATTGTTCAAAATGGCGGCCAACGGCTGATATTTCGATTTTTTCGTCTGAACTTTTGAAAGGTTTGTACATTTACCATAACATTTAACCACTAACCCCTAAAAACTAATTCCAAAAGTTTATATTTTCTTTGCAACAACTGTTTAACCCTAAATTTGATTTACTTGAAAACGAAAGTAGCCATTGCTACAACAACAACAACGACGATTTGACAAATGTAAAATAAATGAAAAATACTTACTCATTCTGATTGTATTGGAATTAGTTTTTAGGGGTAAGTGGTTGCATATGCATGCATTATGTGACATGCCTCGTTGTGTTAAAGGAATATTGATTAAGGGGGAAAAACTCAAAAATATTGTTTGAAAGTCTGTTCCACATTTATTCGGATGGACAAAAAAGCTTGACATATTGCTCGGTTATCGACCGACTGTGAGTAAACGGCTGGACAGATTTCTTTGAAGTAAATGTTTTTTGAAAGGTTGTCCAATTGCCCATAAGAGGACCAAGGGATGCTTTGGATTAAAGCTATTTTGAAATTTTTGCGGCCCGCGAAGACAGGTCTATGATAAATTCTAGTTGATGACCTTGTATATATTATAATATCAGAGGGTGGAGATTTTTTTTTTAATGGCTTTTTGTCAATTTTTCTCTCAATAAACATGATTTTATATATTATTTGAATATATTGGGCTCCTGTGCCCATATACTATCCAGGGTACGTTACTTCCACCTGTGATTTTGTGTAAGTTACATCTCGGTTACTTGTACTTACCCACCTAGAGAAGCAGGGTATGTTTTAACTGGGTTTTACCGATCGGTATAACTTACCAATTTTTATACAAACGTTTACCGACAGTAACCAACAAGTTACCGACTTTTTACCGCCGGTATTTGATAAACCGCCGGTTTAACTGTTTATACAATCGGGTGCTGTTGTCTGCGCGCGTCACATTTAATAAATACATTATTAGCTGAGTGCTGCTAAGAAAAAAGCAAACGTTATTATGTTTTATGAACAAGAAATGTTAAAATGATTTGAGTAGGTTTCAGGGATAAGAATGTGACTTCTCGAGTGTTCAAGTAGTTTAACTATAGTCACATAAGGAAAACTGCCCCGCCACATGGCAATTATAAAGCGCAAATAGTGTTTTCATGCTACGCAAATGAATAAATGTAACATGAATATAAATTAAACTTATTACGAGCATTTCTCTCTTGATTATGTTTCTTGAGTTTTACTATATCTATATATTTAGTACCAGTCTACTTATACTTCACATTAAACGTGTACACAAATGTCAACCATCATTTAAAACATTGAATAGCATCTACTGGGGAAGTTGATAGAACTGTGCAGGTACACCTGTTTATGAATAAAATGCAACCACATATCCTATCTAAATGTTTATGAGTAATAATCTACATTTTTAATTGCCCATCTATAAACATCAGTTCGGTCGATGAAGCTTAAAGTTTGTTCTTTATTGGTGCGTGTAAAAACGCCTGGGACCCTTGGTACACCATTACCGCGCGCTATTTATAAAGAAATAACAAATAAATTCGCGACAAACGCTTCGTTTAGAAAGTAATATACTATGTTTACAAAATGCATCAAAAACAAAAATAATATAAACTCCATAACTTTAAATATTACTTGTTCTTCTATATATCAGAAATACAGACATTGTCTACTTTAAAGTGTTTACTATAAGAACAAATTATTACAGACAATCGCTAGCTGATTGTTTAATAATCGACTTGAGCCCTCTGCCAGCATCGTCATTAGTAATATTCTTGCAAACATAAGATGCTTATTTCATTATATGAACGCGAATTGCATTCTGACTAGAAATGAAATGAGAAGAATTGTGCAAAAGAATTTTCAGTTCTAGGGTATAATTTATCAATATTCTTATTTGTATTTTAGCCGCCTCATTTAAATAAGTGTGGAGATATAAATGGTAGAAAATATATTCAAGAGTAACCTGTTTATTTTAAACAATTTCAGTATGTTTGCAATTTCTAAAGACGACACATTCGATTGGTGTTCAATGTTGCCGATGCATAAATTATCGAAAGAATTCAAATTCAAAAAGGAGTTTAGCTACGCAGAAAAAATACGTTATTTCAGTAAATACTCCATAACTTTATGCAAGCTAGTGCTTTCTTTAACTCGTGTTATATCTTTAATAAACGTTATATTGGTCTCATTTACGGACCCATATACATATATGTACTTATCTAAGTGGCACAATGGGCCATGTTAAGGTAAACGCTCATTGATAAGACAAACGTGGTGTAATAATTAAATAAACATGTACAATACATGTTTATGTATATAAAAAGGGAATCCCACATTTTCTATTTTGACTTTTAAAAGTGATTTCAACAGAGGATTCGCAAAAATGAATACGGTCATAGTTTCAGCTGTGATTCTAGCGTGTTTTCTACATATGCATGGTATGTTTGTCCGTCTATTAATCAAGTCAAATAACGATATGTTAACTTTATTGTTGTTTATTATGTTTGCTAATTCATTCGTAACCTAAAGAAAACAGAATCCATCAAGCGCCAGTACCACAATTAGATATCGTGTAGTATATCTATTACATATTATTATAGAACCATTCTAGCCATAGATTAAGGATATATTTTTCGTATCACAAGCTTCGGATTCAGTTTTATATTGACACGTTTTTATAAGATTTACTTCTTTGATTACAATTGTGTTATGACATGAAACTTTCGCATTAATAGGATTGAATAAATATGTATTTTCGTTACCAGAACCAAAGCCTCTAAGACATTCCTGTCCTAATTTCAACGCTTTCTGCAGATGTCCGGCGTACAATAACGGGTGTTATGATTGTCCAACCGCTTGTGGATCTGGTAGGTTTGACAATAAAATATGTTTTAACTAAAATAAACATTAGCACATAAATCATATTAACAAACAGTATGTGAATGTTGTCACAAAACTACGCTGATATCGAGCTGATAATCGGAGTCTGATAAAAGTTTTATATCAGGACAGCGGGTGTTTATGTAAGTCAACCTTAAGATGATGAAATGTCTACTAAGAATCAATTATTAAATCATCATTTTCAACGAAACAAATTACTAAATACCACGACTGAATACACTGGAGCTTTTCAAAGAAAAGCAAGTTGTTTATAAATAAGTAAGAATGAGTCTGCTGATGGCGTCTTGCAAAACGCGTCATTCAATAATGCAACACATTCATTCGGCTGAAAGTCCGAACCTATTTCTCAAAATAAGAATTATTATTGGAAACATAGCATTTCTCACAAATTGGGACGAGGCGTATAAAACAGGTGACTGCAATATCGTTTCTTTCATATCAGGCTTGGCAATTCGCGTCGTAATTTTATTATTCTAAGCTTCTCTTGATCAATTACTAAACGTTAGGGCAGTAACCTAGTATTTTCTATATATAAATACATGTCGCAAGAATATAAATTAACTATATTCATATGTAAGTAACAGCTTTTGTTAACAAAATTAGCGACGTTTAAGTTGTTATTGCGGTAAGGCATCAACAAGGTGTTTCGATTAACCTGACCGACCCATATTCTTTGCGCCGATACTAAGCTAAGGTTGATTCTTCGATCATGTGTTTGCTACATTTATAATTCTCTATAATATACCTATTACATACATACATATGTATGTGGCAAAGAGATTTGGAACCTTTCTGTCAACGAAATACTTTTAAAGTGGACAAAAAGCTGGAGTATAGCAACAGAGTTGAACGAAGGTTGATACCCTTTTTGGAGATGTTAGTGGAAACAAACAGATTGGTTATTACTACAATGTACAACGCGTATCCGTCAATTATTTTGATATAAAGACATGTTAATCTGAATGTTAGAGGCTATGAACATCTGAATGTTAACATACTTTTTAATCCATCCATGTCCCTTGAATGTTTACACACGGCCATTTTTCATTCGTTAATAAACATAGCGGACATACTCAAATCAGAGCAAATTAAAGGCATATTATCAAAAAGTGTAGTGCACAATTATAGTCGTGATGATGTATTGCTGCGACAAAGAGTAGTGACTAACATGATCAAGTTATTGTTCTTCGCACAATAAAACACGTGTATTATCACGGGGCTAATTTCGAACCATAATTTATTGTTAACAGAATAACCTATTTCATTAAGTTCTTTGTTTATCAGAAAATAACCGGAGTTCGTTTCGGAATATCATATGCACCGTAATATAGTATTACTTTTTAGAAGGGTTTCTGGACATGAATGCCCCATGGAATAATTTCAACCATGGCTCGTCAGCGCAATCTTCACAACTAACAACGCAATCGACCCAACCAACTACGCGGTCTACACAGCCGACAACCCAGTCTACACAGCCAATGACGCAGTCTACACAGCAAACGACGCAGTCTACACAGTCAACGACGCAGTCTACACAGCCAACGACGCAGTCTTCACAGCCAACAACGCAGTCTACACAGCCATCAACGCAGTCTACACTGCCAACAACGCAGTATACACAGCCACCGACGCAGCCCTCACAGCCAACGACGCAATCGACACAGTCAACGACGCAGTCTATACAGCCGACGACGCAGTCCACACAGCTAACGACGCAGTCCACACAGCCAACGACGCAGTCCACACAGCCAACGACGCAGTCTACACAGCCAACGACGCAGTCTACACAGTCAACAACGCAATCTACACAGCCAACGACGCAGTCTACACAGCCAACGACGCAATCTGCACAGCCAACGACGCAGTCTACACAGCCAACAACGCGGTCTACCCAGCCAACAACGCCGTCTACCCAGCCAACGACGCAGTCTACACAGCCAACGACGCAGTCTACACAGCCAACGACGCATTCTACACAGCCAAAGACGCAATCTACACAACCAACAACGCAATCTACACAGCCAACGACGCAGTCTACACAACCAACGACGCAATCTACACAACCAACGACGCAATCGACACAGCCAACTATACAATCTACAACATTAGCTAATCCACCTGCACTACCAACTGTATTATCTACACAACCAGCTGAACTCTCTACTGAAGCAACCACGCCATTGATACAACCAACTACGCCATCTACACAATCTACGGATTTAACCACCACAGGTATGTTTTTGTTATAACTAAACGTTACAATGCTGCAAAGCACAGGTACATGTTACATTTAACATACGTTCACATACGTTCACATTCGTTCTTGGAAAGAAAACAACGTAAACAGTATTAGGAAATAGTATTGTCATGGATCGTAGTACGAGCTTAACAAACACTGCTTTTATATTTTAACTTAAGTATTGCGGGTTCTTTGTGAAACTGAATGAAGTTAGTACGATATCGCACTTAACTCTTATTTGTGTTGCTTTGCGTAAAACAATATTAAGATTCATTGTTTTTTGACCAGCCATTTGTAAGCTTAAAAATATCTTGCACCCTTTGATGAGTCTCATGTGAACGAAATTGATCTTCAGCATATTTAGTAATCTAACCTTTCATAGTTTATGTCAACATTGTTTTAGGTTGCCCACATTTCCCTGACGATTGTCCCAACATTGGTAGCTGTATCGACGTAGACGAAAATTTCTGCCCCATCTGCTTATGCGGTAAGTAACAATACTTACCTGTTGTAAGTAATCATACTTACATGCTTCAATTAAACGTTAAACATGTCGGAATAATTGACCGAAGATCACAGTGTCTCTAAAAGTGCGCTCTGTATTTTCTCCGCTTTGATACATTATGAGCCTCACTCTGGAAAAACTAGGAGTGTTTCAAGAGGGCTCTCATGTGCATTTTCTATAACTGTCCGGTTATAATCAGCATGAACACATATGTATAGTTGACATAACAGTCGTTAATAAACAAATTTCAACCCAAATATGGTTATTTACAAGTATACCTGTGCTTTCTTCGACTTAAAGTATGGTTATAGCAATCAGCATTGCACAGTGACGTATAATATAAATAAATAGTGTTGATAGTGAGATAATTACTTCGTTTACGCACACATTAATCTGAATTTTCAAAAAAAGCATTTAATATGTTATATGTTTTGTTTTTATTAACGATAGTGTCATTGACACTGAACGCAAACAATGTTACATGTGTATGGAAGAAATCAAGATTTAAGTAATGAATGCCAAATTAAAAGGCCATAGTCCATCACCATTAAATAAAAAAACACCAAATGTATTAGTTCAGTTTGAATTGAATATATCACAGAATATAGATATAGGTGATAGGGGTTTTGGTTAAGGAACTAGTGGACGGATACATGATACATTTTTTTTTAACTCTTACGATCTGTTGTAGTAACAATCATAGACTTATAGAGACAGAACTGACTTCTAATAGTCGCAGTATTAGCTGGGTGATACGTCTGTAAACATACTGGCAAGGGATATGGTTCGTGGTCCGTTGCATCGTCTAACGGACGTGTATCATGTTCCCCTTGCATGGTCTTAGTAGTTACCAAATTATTTACTCATATTGCACCTTTACAATTTCCGTTCATGAAAATCCTCACCTCTGTTTTATACAAGAATACAATATTATAAATTTCTGGATATCTGAGTCAGGAGTATGAGTATTGGTCAGTATGTAGTATGTGCCGGATTTAGAAGCCATGTATATCCATCACATTATTCGTTTTATGTCATGTTCATTTTTCTGTTTATATGTCTTTTCGTCCTTTCCTCTGTATTTGACAGGTTATTCGTTTCCATGCAACATATTGCAAGTAAATCTTCGAATTATACGAATTCTTATACGAAGACTCTTTTTAAAACATTAGGAAAATTTGTACATATCATCCGGTCGCTCCACTCCAAATATGTTTTAAGAGATTTTTTACCCATTTCTTGTTTCTAGGCGATTTCCGTATCCAAGAAATACGTCAGGAACTTTTTAATTGAAAACAAATTGTGTGTGCAATATCCGTATAGTATCGACATGAGACTCTATTAATTAAGGCTTCATTGTGTTTATTTCAGAGAAGAGTTTCCCTTTACGTAATAATGTTTTTAAAGGCAGTTTCATACAGTTTACCCACCTAGGGTTTGTGCGCATATAGTCAAGTTGTTCTATCTTGGTTGATCTCCCATACATACAAATATATTTACACAATTAAATAATACAGCTTAGTCTATCATACCATTTGAAATCGTATGTATTCGTCAATAACCATTCCCATTTGATCAATCTGTTTATCTTAACTAGTACATAATGTCCACTTTAAGTGATTTCACGTTGTCAAGTAAGCTGTACATTATTTAACTCATAGTAAATGTTACTATTGTGGTAGTATATATATTTTCGTTAATTTAGTCTAGAACACATACATTGATAATGGTGATGAATATGTATTATTCATTAGGGTTGATTAAACATTCAGTGATGTTATTCTAAGACAGTGTGTGGGAACTTATTGTATGTTTTTTTAGTAGGACACAACAAAAAGAAAAACAACATTACAATAAGGCAATTTTAAAAATCTATTTTGCGCACGAATACTGTCCTCGGAGCCATGAAACAATCATCAAGGATAGCCAAAGTAACTTTTTCCATTTTAACTTGGTTATGGATACAAATGACATTCGGGACGATATAATTGTTGTACCACGGGGTTAAATGATAAGTGGATAGCTGGACACTACACGGTTCGGAACGTAACAGTGTAACGCAATGCGAGTTATATATATCTGTTCTCGCTTATGTTAAACATCTACTAATTATGTTTTATATTACAGTTGGTAATTATACAAGCCCTACAACTCCTAGAACTGGTTGCATCCCAATCCAGTGTCTGCTAGATTGTGGGAATCCATCTAAGTTTCAGAAGGATGTCGATGGGTGTGAAATTTGTGCGTGTGACTATACCAGCTAGGATGGTCTGTCGTTTTGTTGATGACATGATGATATGTTCGAAATAAAACGAATGAATGATTTCTGTGTAAACAAAAGTATATGTACAAAACAAACAGATGTTCGCGTTTCCCATAAATTGAAATATTTGTAAAAAAAAATAAATTGGTGCATATAAAGTACATTAGTTAGTTTTGTAACAAAACGCGAGATAATTGATTGAATGAATGTATGCACGGTAGTCAAATTAGTATTTTGTCTTATTTATACATCGAATAAGTTGTCGTTGGCGGCATCCGCGTGATTGCTACGTCATCATGTTTGTGTTTCTTGCAAAAGAAAAGGCAACATTGAATTTAATGCCGATTGCTACTGGGGTAGTTGATTCCACAAACATACGTTCTTTGTGTAACATTAAGTTTTTTTCTGCAAGTGACACTTTTCTGAATATTTTGCAGATTGGCTTTGCATAAGGTTTTGGTTATTTTGTTGTTTATCAAATTTTTAGGTAGGGAACTCAAAAATGCATCCGCCGTCTGTAAAGGGTCAATGTTGGGGTTGTCGTAATAGAAACTTCATTCATCATTTTGTCTTTATCAAACTGCATATTGGTATAATCATTTACTCTTAAATTATAATATTGTAAAACTGAGTATGCAATTTGCTCTTTAGTCTTTGCCATATGGAAGTGAGGTAATTGGTAAAATTAACATTTTGCAATATTTCTATTTAATTATCCATCTGATCTTAACAAATCGTGTAAATAAAATGTTATGTTTGATATACAAATATTGCAAAGTAGCAAAGCTTTGGATACCAACAACATATTGGGTGTCCGTTCTTTTTTGAAGACAAATACAGGGTGAACAATTTAGATAAGTACTTACATATGTTTTGTCCGGGCTCAATCAGCAAGAAATCAGCTATAGAAACATATAATTATACATTTTTCATTTAACAAACACTTTTCAAGTTGCCGTCTGATAGCAAGAACAGTTTCATACCAATTGTGTTTTTCATATTGTAAAAATACAACTGTATTAATCAATCCAAGAACAGAGGAGCTAGATGCATGCGGACAGGTCTTCACAGAAGGACCAAATCCGATCATCAACACAGAAGATATCGTGGAAATAATTTACATTATATTTGATAATTATGTGCGGAATTTTGTGAACAGAAACTAAGGCAAGATGAAGGTTGAAGCTGGGGCAATTATGCGTGTTGTTAAATGATAAAATGGAACAATGTACTGAATATGAATACAACTACAAATGTTCTATAAACATTTGATAAATGATGGGTTTAGCGTGTCAACTAATTGAAGAGATGACTTAAATAATTGTTTCTTGAATCTCAAAGAAAATACACGAGGACTCAACATTGAAACTAATATAATATACAGCAAAAACAAAGACAATGTTAAAAAAGTAACAAATTGATACTCCAAAAATAGTGAAACACATGAATATGCATTATATAAAGCAGACCATCAAACACATATTGAAGAGGTGATGCTCCATTGGTGTATAAATACGAAAAATATGTTTAAACGAGATCAAATACCAAGAAAGAACAAGCAATAACTTTAACACATATACAAATAGGTTTTCGAGTACAAAGTAGAGATCGCAAATTATCAAGGGCATATTTTTTATAAACATGGGGACTTCTACTGAAAAAAAAAGAGATAAGTTAAGCCACCAACAGATAACTGTTTACACGTAATTTGTGCGAATTTAATTTATTATACCGCTGCATTAATATCTGCCTAATATAACGCTGTCTGATATATTGTTTATATAAGTTCCAGTTGTTATATCAGTCGATGTTTGGAGATTTTATATTACAGTCGGTAATTATACAATCATTTTACTCGGAATCAACTATAAAGTCATCATGTTAAGCAAAATAGAATCAGTTTCAACAAAACAAACAATTTGAAACCAATGTCATAAAAAGAAAAACAACAAAAATAGAAAAACAAATCATATTTTACCATTTTTAAGGGCAAGTGCGCATGACGCCATTATTAAGACGTCAAACGTCAAAAATCATATTCTTTCCCGCTAAAAATGCTGCGTTGTAGCGATTTTTTCCATTATTTCTTTTAAAATGGGGACGTATAGGTATGCCTAACAGAAAAACAGGTAACTGTCTGATCGTTTTGTAATATATCAGGCACGGTACAAATATAATAACGGCTCGGCAAGCCTCGCCATTCATTGTATTCTAAGCCTCGCCTGATATATTACATAACTATCAGACAGTAACCTGTTATTCTCTAGATATGCCCTATTTATGAGTTGGAACGGAAACATTTTCTTACTCAATTTATTGTAGTGGCATTACGAGCTTCGGATTCGAAACGAATTAACATTACTGTTATAAGCTATAACGTAGCCGATTTCAACGCAGCTTGTTCCGTGATTTAGGTTTTATGTCCACTATAATGTTTGGCCTCATGCTTTAAAAAAGACTTATCTACAACGTATAACCATGTTTACTACATTTATCTCGCATATTTATTTGCTGTAACATCAATGACGTGCTTGCTGAACATATCGCACGATATCATTCACAACGGCAGATGTAACACAATCGGTTTGGACGGAACGAA